>WOGO01004572.1:0-13157 GCA_015342085.1 Leptinotarsa defecta | reverse complement strand
CAGGATTGGGACATTTCCAGTCTCCTTCCCGACCCTCCCGATCTCTTCCACCACCACCACCGCCTCCTCGGCCTGAAATCACAGAAAAAAAAAACAATTATCACTCTATCAACAGTTGTTCCTAAAGTAGTACAAAGATGAAATTCAACCGAAACACAAATACTTCAAAGACTTGTAATACCCAAATAGTGTATCAACTTCGTGAAACTTGTTAATACAGTTAAATTTCAGCTAAACAGAATACATGTTATAATTATGGCATCACATTATATGGTGTTTTATGGTTCAATATTATCATAAACTAGTAAATTTTCTATTATACATTAACCCCTTAACAAATTCCAAATTTTCTAATAAGGAATCATGTAATCTTTCATGGTACTACTTTTTTCTTTCGTCAACAAGTTTTGCATAGATTCCTCAAATAATTTCAGCAAATTCCATCACTCCATAATACATTCAGGGTGGACAAAGTCCCCCCCTCTTCTTTCAAACGGCTAGAACAAAACTCACAGAAAAAAATTAATACTAAAACTCATAAAAAATCCATTTCCAAATTCATCTGGTCATTTTACTTTTCAAAGTTTTTTACTGTCTGAATTGACAGAATTTCTTCTTTATTTGCAATAGTCAAATGTCAGTTCAGCCTATGAATTGAATTCATTTTCCAACTGCTAATAAAGAAATCTGCAGAAAATAACCTCATGAAAAAGACTAGAATTTATAAACTTTATGAGTCCCCAACAGAAGTAAACCTGAATCATTAAAAATTATTTATATATTTTTGAATAACTCCACTGTTACCTTGTAAGAGAAATCTAATGCTCTTTCACATATCTAAAGCAATTTCTCACCTCCGCCATCTCTACCTCTACCCCCACCAAATCCGCCGCCGCCACCACCACGGCCTCCATCACTTCCACGACCCCCGCGAGGACCACCACGACCTCCACCGCCACCACTCCAGTTGTCTCTCTTGGTCGCCAGTTGAACTTTGACGGTAGAGCCTCGAAAATCTTTACCATCAAACCAAGAAATCGCCGATTGCGCAGCATCAGCATCGTCATAAGTTACAGTAGCTTCTCCTTTACTTTCACCTGTAGCTTTATCTTTGTACAACCAAACTTTACGCTTTTGTGTCCTTTTGTCCATCTAAAAAAAATAATTTCGTTTATATAGAGAAAATATATAGAAAGACAATTATAAACATTGTCACAGATGGAATAAATTCTATTGTCTTGATTGAACAAAAGAATGAATATATTTCTGTATTTATTTAGCGAAATTTCAAAATTGTTTCTTGAATATTGATCAATTCAAGCACAGAGTGCAATTCGCCAAATTTCAAAAGTTCATAGAGACATACCTTGATAATGCCAATTGAGCCAAAATGTTGTGCAATGTCTTCTTCATCGAGATCAGGATTCATTCCAGATACAAAAATTGTATCAACTTGAACTACTAAATTGCCATCTCCTCCTGAAATATAATGGCTGCATTAGCTTGGAAATATATTTTGAAGTATACAATAAGATATTGTTGGTCCAGTCTAAATGCAAGACTTTTCAAGTATAAATTTATATTTTTGGAATTGAGACACAGGATATAAGTCTGGAAAAATTGTCAACTTTTTCAATACTATATTTTCCCAATAATTTTGTCCACTTTCCAATTAACTTATGAAGTAATCTCACTGAAACAATATTCTCACTTCCCATCAGTGCAAACACTTTATAATTTCAACAGCCTTCTTGTTACTTCAGTTTAGCTTAGCACATGAAAAAACCTAAGAACACCACTTTTTTTCTTGTGTTTTCAATCACTTAGATATTAGAATCATACATATGCACCCAACACGAATATTTTTCACTCAAAAAATCGTGTTACTGTAATGTTATTGGTATAATTAATTTTCCAATACGAGGCACTTTGAATTTGGAGAAATCAAAGTTCGGAAGTACAGATGGAATGGACAAAATGTTAAATTTGACATAAAATTTCAAGTTCGAAGCAAACTAAAGTGTATATTTAGTTGTGTACATGAATCTATGGTAGATACACCATTACAGTATGTCAGTTGATTTTTACACATGCGTCAATTTGTGTACCCGAAAAAATTTGATAATTTAAAGAAAACTAAACAGCTTGGCAACTGCTACAAAGCTTCAGATAAATAGTATAGTGATCTAAATGACCTACATTAAGAAAAGTTTGTTTTCGAATTCAATTAAATTCAAAACGGCAAAAAAATTGTTTTTCTGAGATAATTTGATCCTGTTGCCCAACAAACCTTTTTAATAATATTTTATATTCCAACTATATCTGGCACTATATGGGGAAATTATGTCTGACAGTATGATGTTAAACTTTAAAGTTTCTCAGGGTTCAGTGTGGGGGCCGCTATTGTTAGTTCTATTCGTTAATGATCTACATGCATAAGGGTATAATGCAGAAAATTCCACTATTAAAGAGTTATGAGGCAATGATAGGTGAAGTAGTGGCCAGAGTTAATGAGGTTATATCAATAACGTCTTGATGTGAGCTTAATCTCTCAATTCTGAACACTTCTACATCAGTATCGATAACATTATACAACAAAAAGAACAGTAGAATGACATAGATGTCACAAAAAGTTAAATTCATGAGCACATCAGACGAGTCCTTAGATTGGAATTTTCATAAGAGTAGTGTTTGCAATGAGTTCAATCATGTAGTGATTCCTTACCCCAAGCGTAAGTTGTTTTCAAATTTTTCAAGTCACACAAATCACTTATAAGTCCTAGTGAGTTTTGACTATTCCTTTGGTTCATTTTGAACACAAAACTTTTTTATGCATAAAGACCCTCAAAGTTGAGTGAAACAATTTGAGAAACATGCACATTTTGATTTTAGGTAAGACTGAAAGTTTTTCGGCGATGCTATAGTTTGCCTAACAAATAATTTTTTTAATGTTCATCAGACCATTTTATTCAATAAAATGACTCAAATCTAGTAATCGAAAAAAAAAACATCGTGGAGAGTTAGGCAATAACTATATTTTTTCAACCACAACAAAAACTAAAACCAAAGACAGTCAACAATCTCAAAAAGCAATACAATTGGGCATTATTACCAATATTTACATAAATGGAAAGGTATTTGAGATTTGTTAGTTTTCTTGTACAAAATAAAAGGGTGGATTTTTAAAATATTGGATCCTGTGAGGGATCAACACAAATCTAAACTTTCAAATTGTATTGCGCACATTTAAACTTGAGTTTTCCATATAAACCAAAACACACCAATTATAATTAGACAATTTCTAGATACTGTAGTATCAGTAGGGATTACGATACAAAAACCAACGAAATAGTTAAGTACTAAGAATTCAATCAATGACACCCATTCAATCGATGACACCCATTATCAAAGTGGAGTTTTGTCCCAATCAATAACAAAATGCTGTAATTCACTTGTAATTAGTTTCAATCATTTCCTGAATGAAAGGCACACGCTGTAAGAGAGTGGTCTGGCCCTGTCATTTCTCACCTACAATATTTTTGTGTCTTTGAAAATGGTCTATGTCAACAAGATATTATTGATGGTTTTATCCCCCCAATCATAATTCATTAGCGACTAAATAACTTCCAATATAATCTCAACACTAAATAATGTTGCGTCTTATATTAAAATATGCTTGGTTTCACACATTTTTCTTGGGATATCACGATATCTTGATCTTTTGTTTGTTCTACACTACTACGCTACTTTGCAGTTACTATTTCATTTTTTTAACTGGGAAATTTTCCCGCTTCTAGTGACAAACATACTCAACTTCAACAAAGTAATTCATACTTTCAGAAACTCCCATATTTAGCATTCTTGAAAGTGATGATTGTATTAGCCCATTATTTTAAAATCACTTTATATGTATGCTTATTCTTACATTAGAAAATCTGCAACGTACCATTACAATTCTACATATTCAACCAGTATTTGTTTATCACTACCGTATAACTCAGTTTAATATTTCTCTTGAAGATGATCACTCAGTGATCGAAACACGTGTCAAGGTGTTAAAAATAACGGTTTGTTGTTGGATAAAAATCCAGAATTATTGTATAACTCCTTGTTTTTTTTTTAAATGTTGATTGTCCACACATTAATTTAAGTACTCTTTAATGGTGAATCCCTCAATATACATTACTAAACTGGATATTTATTTATGCTCTACATATAATAATCGGCATTTTATTACCTCCAACTTGTATGTACTGTTAAGTATTATATAGAGTATAAGTTGAATTTAGCATTTGTTCCGAATTCACATTACTATCGCAAAGCTATTAATAGATGAAATGTTTAAAAAAATGTTTTAGTTTAAAGTTTTTTTAGAGTATTTATCTCTCATATTGCACACACTCTTTCCAGCAAGTTTCAAGAAAATGTTACATGATGAATTTCATTTTTTATACTTATTGTAATGTTTTCTATCTTCTGAACAGGTTTGGACGTGAGTCTTTCAGATAGATTAGTAATGAACTTTAAATTGTAAGGAAATATTTTTTGGGAAACATAGTTATGGGCGAGACATGCTTGTTTACGTCTTAAAACTTTGAGAAATTCAACATATGATAGATTTCTGTGTAAATCGATACTCTTATATTACATTGTGTAGCATTCCTGTGGATATCTGTTAGAATTCCATAGCAGATGTTTGGATCAAACTGAGTAGGAAAAGTTATCTTCTTGTAAATTAAAGTTCATGTTTCCTTATAGTTTTTTTCTCTGGTTTGTATCTGGAAGAAATTTCTGTGCATCATCTGCACATCTTTGTAAGTAGTTAATTTTAAACTTACACTTCCATCCTTTCTTTGGAAGTGATTATGAAGTTGGATAAGTAGTAACGAAGTAATTATTATTCTGGCATAAAATTATGAATTTTTCGACAGTACTACTAGTAAATGATAAACAAAGTGTCCCTACAGATTTACAAATCAGTTACCTTTTTTTGCAATGAATGGTAGTTCAACAAGTACGGCTCAACCAAAGATAATGTGGAATTATTCCAGAAACAAGTTATAATAGTAGTATTGACTTGTGATCCCAGCATTGTAGACGAGCATAGGACAGACTTCAAGAGAAAAATATTCATTCATACAATTACAGCAAACTATAGTAACTTTGGTCGCAAGTCCGCTCGCTCCAACTATTATTCGTACTCTATAAACTTAATAAATCAATCCACTCCAAATTTAAACTCTTGCCTGCAGAATGTCATTTAATAAAAAAATATTACCAAAACCACCTTTAAAGTTAATCTGGTGTTCACATTTTAACAAGAAGGCATCCAACTTTCTAAATTTCCACATGACTTGCCTTTCGATAAAATTGCAACTCCAAAAAATTGGCATCTGGTAGTTGTTAGACAATTGAAGAATTATACCAAGACTACAGAAAGTTTGGATACATTGTCCTCAGCTTCATTCATATGCTAAAAATATACACTATTTTGCACAATTTCAGAATTCGTTTTAGTAAACCTTTACAAACACTAGAATATGATATATTGAACCTTAAAACCTCAATGTGTGATACCAGTAATGGGATGAAATGTAGTCAACCTCAAATATTGTTTGAAATCTTATTGCCTCCATATATTCTAACACCAAAACCATAGGAGGCAAGACAATAAAGGTCTGGGGAAAACACATCCAACCTGAGAATAATCAACTCGTATGTTCGATTCAAGGCTGTTGTAATTTGATGAGATTTACACCTGTTAAGATATTTTTTCTGTTGTATACAATTTTGGTTGTCATCAAGACATATTTTTATTGTCCCACCTCATATTTTTTCACATTCCTTTCATGTGTATGTTACAAATTCACAAAATCCTACTATCGAAAATGTGTAAGAAAGAGCTGTTTTGTCATGAAACTGAATGAACAGTAATTATTATAATTATATAAACTAATTTTTTAATTTGGACAAGACGATTTTGAATAATTTCAATTATTTGGTTTTTGCTAAAATCGCGGATCTAAACAAATAACAAAATATACACTAACAGCAATCCAAAAAATTGAAATATTCATCAGACTTATTGTGTATCTACAAATCCAGCTCTTTCAAACAAAATAACCATAATTAAAAAGATGTACAAAAATGCACCATTGTCTATAAGACTGGGTGCTTTTACCTTTATTATAACCACCACCACCACCCCTGCCTCCGCCTCTAAAACAGAAATTCATCATCAGTAGCAGTTCGAAATGGGTGGGTGGAACGGATAAACGCTGTTCAACCAACAAGTCCGAAGATTTGATAACCTGTGTCAAAAACATCTCTTCTCCTAGGAAGTCAGTTCACTTGTATAGTGGTTAACTCTACTTTGGTCCAGTCTACTGTAGATTGTCAATTTGTTAAAGAAGACAGGGAAATGGTTCTTCCCTATTACCTTTTATAAGTTTTGATATCAATATACCTACTAGCAGAAAATCATTAGAATCAATTACCGGAAAAACAGTATGTGAAAGCCATCAAAATAAACATCAACCAAAAACTATGGCACCATAATGAATGTAAAAAATAAACCCCATCAAATATATCCCTACGTCCCTAGAGTTTCACTCAATGTTTGAGAACCCTGAATTTTTATCAACAGATATGATACACTACAAAAATTTCTTTATTTCAATTTATTACACAATCATCTACACATTATGAATCAGTTAAGTAGGAAAATGCTGATTGATCAGAATCATCATGTTTTTACCTAAAGCCCAACAATACAGTGTTGATTGAATTCACTAGTTTTATTGGAAATACATTCCTTTATTTAAATGGAAAATTAAGTAAATATCTGTCAACTACATAGCTAAGTGCCACTTTAAGTGAAGATGGTTAAGATGGCAATTTTATTATCCAATCTCCAACTGTTCATTCAAAATGAATCAGATTTTGCATTAAAGAATCAATGTGAATTGTTACGTACTGAATGAAATCCCTAGTTTTGATTTTCTGTAGATATACTTTTTTCTTTTTATTTTCTGATGCCGTATATCCTTTCTGAAAAAAACCAGTACCTTGCCAACTTAGACTGTAAAATGTATTTCAAATTATAAATAAGTCATACATTTTTTCCTTAAGTACACCCAAGATAACGTTTGTGATGAGTCATTACCACTCAAAAATATATTCCTTAGAAGGCATTAACCGAATTTACGTAAATTAGGTACAAAACTTCACCAATATAAACCTAGTTCATGTGAAACCTTAGGCAGATGCAATATTACAAATTTTGTTTTATCATTTAACCACGATGAAAAGAACCTACTCATAACTTGCCACAGGGATTTCATCTCAAGTCCTTTTATATAGAACCTACTAGTCCTGTACAAAACCTTTTCAAACGACAATGTTTGTGATGTACAACCAAGGTATTCCAATTAAAAACCACCAAAGTAGCACCCTTTGTACATTATCTTTGATTTAGTGAATTCAAACCTTTAATAAAACCTCATCACTCATTTTAGAATTTCATTATCCACATTATTCACACACCTTATGAAAATTTAACCTAACAGAACAAAAATACGTAACTGTCTTAGAGTGGTTATACCATTTATGCAAGAAATTTGCAAATTCACAACTAGATATTTAAACCAATACTTTCTTTTAAACAATGTGAATAGGATGTTTCTTAAACCATCTTGTTGAAATTACAACAGTAATCACAAGCCTGACTTAGCATCTCTTGTAAAATGTTTTGAGAATAATAATTGAATTAACTCACCCGTAACTATCTCTGCGATCTAATTCTCTTCCACCGCCACTGCCCCTATCACGGCCGCCTGAAAGAAATAGCTATTCAGTGCCAACAATAGTTACATCATAATTTATAATCCATATCCCATTATTGTGATCTCATAATTATGAATATTTAGCACCACAGGTGGATAAAATGATACACACTAGACACAGGAAATTGGACTGAAATTATTTTGCTTCTTTTGTATGCCAGTGGGTCCAATAACAGGAAAAGTATGACACTTGGCCATCAGCTGTGCAAAATTTCATGTGGCAGGAAAAACGAAAAAGAGAAAACACATCATTGTCATATCACTGCCCAGCTCAAATTGTAGGCATAAAGCTATATATAGATTCGGTAATGCTGTTTGTGAATGACATCTCCTATGTGAGGTGTGATTATACAAGTTTTATTATGCATTAGTTATCGCGAATTTATGTATCAGTGGTGGTTGATATATCTAGACTTGGAAAATGAAAGTTCCAATATCCTATCAGACATCTGTAATATTATAGACAGAGATGTGGGTGTAGAAATGAAACCTGTAGTATATACCTAATGTGACCCTGTTTCAAAGTGTTCAGTTAGTCACAAATAAAGCTACTACCTGAAGTAAATATTTCGAATGAAAATATTGGTTCAAGGTGAGAATGAAAAATTGAAAATTCAATTTCTACACAAAAAAAAATAATGAAGCAAAAAATTTGGAAAGCAACATAGTCAAATCATTTCATTAAACAAGATAGTAAATGAATTTGTGTAGTATAAAAATTATGTATTTACTCCTTAAGGTCGGGACACACCTGTCATACACCCTTCAGATCCGATTTCCATCATACAGTCGGACGAGCGTGAGAGGGAAATTGTACTAGTCCGAATAGAGTAGCTCACATCGTTCCGCTATGTGGCCAACCCCGCTCCCACCTGACTCCGTTCCTGTATCCGATCATGATCTGATCGTGCAGTCTTTTTGTTCTCCAGCTGCAGGACGCGTATCGCTTGGAGTTTGTATATTTGAGATTTTTGTTTTCTTCAAAATAAATTAAAAAAATGTCATTAAAACCAGATGAGCTTATTGAAAAAGTCAAAAAATATCTAGTTCTGTATGACCAGACTAAAGAGCTGTATCGCTGTTCTCTATGAGAGCTCCCCGATTTTCTTCATCTTCTTCTTTCAAACAGAGTGCCATAATGGCTAAATCAGTGGGTAATCGGAGTCGGATCGGAGAAGTGTATGAAGAAGTGTGTCTATGCCTTTAGAGAGTTGAGAGAGTTTATAGTTCAAATTTTAGTTTGAATTGTAAGGACGTTTTTTAGTGATTATACAAAAGAGGCAAAATATTGTAATCAGAGTCATTATCCCATTTCAAGTTGAAATAAGTATGGTCCTGAAAGAGTTCAGATTCAGAAAAAATCTGAAAACATACTTACTGGATAACTCGAATTATACAATGAACGAGTTCTTATCTTCGTAGTGAACTCTCTTTGCTCCTTATAGCATTTTGAAGTACATGTATTGTTTGCCTAATCTATGTTCAATTTTCTTTTGACTTGTTTTATGCCTTTTTTTTAGGTCTTTGAAACCAATAAAGATTATTATTATTATATTATGAATGATATGATTCAATTCTATAACGAATGTTTGGAGTACTAACTGAATAGGAAAAAGTAGTTGTTTCTAGTGGAGTTTTTTCCAGTTTGTATCTGAAAGTAACATCTATGTATGATTTACATATTTTTATGAATAGTTTATTTTGAAATTGGTTGCTTTCATCCTATCCTTGGAAGTCTCCCACAATTTTTGTAAAGATGAAGAAGTAGAATGTCAAAACTGTTTTTTACTGAAAAGAAAAATCCCTGTATGTTACTGTTTGTCATTTATGTAGTACTTGTATATTTCATGCCCAATTACACTGTCATCTCATAATCTGTTTAAAATCTATATAATATATAAATGACTAGAGTTACACGAGTCAGAAACAAGTACTCGACACAAATGTATGTCTAGTTTCTTTATTAAATTAATTTTATTTTATATTTGTAATATAGGATATTCACGTTAAGAAGAGAATGACATAATTTTTGGTAATTTTGTGAATCCAACATAATTCCCAATGAAATGCGTTCAATAGCAATGAAAATAGTAAAATTTCATTCTGTTAGTTGCTCAAACCGATAGTAAAATTTCAGACGTTGCAGAATCGAAAAAACTCTAAAACTGTCAGTCTTTTTTCTTTTCGGAAGTAATCATTTCTTTTGATAAGACCTGCGTATATCCAATATGCCTAAAGCATTGTCAAAACAGTCTCAACAAATTTGTGTTTCAGCTAAGTTAATAGTAAGTAAAAAAAAATCTGTTTAAAATCTGTTTTTCCATAAATCAGTAAGGTTAATAGCAATAAAACAAATCAACAGTACAAAGTGCACATGTTGGCGCCGCCGTAACTTGTCATCTTGTGACGTCATTCTCTTCTTAACGTGAATATCCTATATATTATCCTATATATTATTTATTTTTTTTTATTAGTTTATTCAAAGCTGTATAACAAGATGACAGGTTTTTTTAATTATACAATATTTTCAATATAATAGTTATAAGCTAATGCATCATTTATTGAGGGCAGGATATCAGGAGTTATAGAATTTATTTTTTCTTTCAATATTTTTTGCACTTAGCAAAGTATAAAGTGTATTCCATTTGATAATTCATCATCTTTTTTGTAATACGCACAAACCTAATTAATTTCAAAATTATAGTTATATACATACCTCCATATCCACCGCCACCACTTCCATAACCACCAGAGTTACCACCATAACCTCCTCCATTTCCATAGCCTCCGCCACCTCCTCCTCCACCATATCCACTACCTCCAGATTGGTAGCCACCTAAAAAAAAACATACTCGAATCAGGTAAGTCCACTGAAATTAACAAATATTATAGAACATAGTTGATGGCTAGTTAGCAACAGATGTTATAGAACTGATGGAATGTTCAGCAGAAGTTCTACCCTTTCACTTATTGAAAAAAATGGAAGGACTATCATTCGCTGCATTATTATACGACATAGAAGGAGGAGATGAACCACAAAAATAGTTTACATCCATGCCTATGTCGGATACTGATAACAATTTGAATGATATGATTCACTGAAACACTATTTTCAGGCAATTCTGAATGAACAGTTGCCCTTTTACCATTTCAGATAATATAAGTGTTAATATCAGCTTCATCCGCCAGTCTTATATTTTGTACTCCACTAATATGTACCCACCTACAACCCCTACAAAACAGTGATATTTAGAACTGAAGTGAATTAGTGTATTAGTGGATTTGAGCAGAATTCCCAATTGTTTTTTTTTGTGAACGATTCAACAAAAATTGACCGATTTGTAGTAAAGATTTTGAAAGGGTTTTCCTTTTTTGCCAAAATGTATTGAAATACAGGGCCTTGAGTTCAAGAACCTTATATAGGCTGTAACATTAAAATAATTCAGAAGATACAAATAAAAAGAGACAAAAAACTTTATATCACAGCATCAATCTCATAGGATTGTTAATACTATTAATGCTATTTGTAAAACAAACCACTGAATATTGAAGTCTTCAATCTCTTTTCAAAAGGCAGGAATCCCACCAGTCTTAGATTATCAGGAAATTAGGTTGTAGAATTTGACGCCTTGATGTGTATTACATAGCTGGCTGTTATTTATGAGAGTACAAGTTTGAATTATGTACATGAGTGTTATGTCCATGATATCTCTGGTTAGAAATAATTGTGCTGTATGACAATGGTATATAATTCCTTAACAGCTTTGTTCTGCAATACCTTCAGTTGATCAATTTGGTATTGCATCTATAGACGTATGTAATTTGACTGTGTGCAAGGATGCACAGTGGTAATCAAGTTTTTTTTAAAAGGAAAGGATGATTATAGTGTCCCCTTCATAAAGTTCAAATTGTTACCAATTTATCTATCATGTTCGTAATTAAATGAACTGTTGGGTATTGCTATTCTTCCTAAAACCATATTGACCATGCTACCAAAAACTTGTAAAATCAAAGGAGATAAGGACAAAACCCATTTAGTTTGTTTTTTATTGTTTTTTTTTTTACTGTATATAGATGTTTTCTGTTTGTCATACATAATACGACAGAATAATACTGACAAAAGAATGTTGGTGAGATATTTGTTCAGGTTTGAAATATTTTCAATTTACTGAAAGCAATCGAATGCTTGTTGATCTTCTGACAGAGGCCAAACCCTACGATTATTTCGGACTTTTGTTGATAACTGGTTTTTCGAAAATATAACAGAAACAAATATGCAAAAAAACTTGTTTTTGTCAAGGGAGGGTAATAAAAGGTCAAGGATAACTAATTGGAAAGATCTAATACTTCAAGACTATTGGAGGACCAGTCGGCTACTCAATTTCAAATTTTTTGCGGATTACATGAGCCGGAATATATTTTTTTTATACCAATCCAGAACCAAAATTAGGCCAGTTATTAATTATTTCAATAATGAAATGAAGAAACTTTATTACCCTGGAAAGAACCTCTCTCTAGACGAATCTATGATTTTGTGGCGAAGTAGACAGTACATCACAAATAAGCAACATAAATAATAATAGAATTCATTAATCGATCAAAGATTATCATTATCCATACATATGTGTACGAAACTCATCAGACTAATCAAAAAAGAAGGTAATCTATAAAAAAAATTGTTAAGAAAGCGTATAGTAACAAAACAAAAAAAATTGTACATACAATAATCAGTTTCACAATAGTAAGTTATCAGGAAATATATTCATAAACATTATAAAATATGTTTTCAAGAAGGAAATTTCTAATTTATTTTTGAATAGAGTATCGTTGAGATTAACATCTACTGTATCTTTCATTTTATTGAAAAATTTTATAACAATATGCTTTGGTGATTTTTCACATATGATAACCTTGCATTGGGTTGTCAAAGTCTTTATTCCTAATATTATACATATGGGTATCCTCATTCCCTATTAGTTCACTTTCGTTTCTTCAAGTGTACATAATCAGCCCAAAAATATACAATAATGGAAGGGTTAGTATTTGGAGATTCTTGAATAAAGGTTAACATAGGTTCGTTCCATCCAGCGTCAGAAACAGTTTCTGACAGTCACGATTCTGCGCAGTAATGTGATTGCGTTCCAACGTGAGTTTCCAACCATTAGTAAACTATCAGTTTTTTGTTCCATCCAAGATTCAAACCTGTTTGAAATCTATCAGAATGGTTTGAGGATTATCTTCGAACCATTAACCTGACGCATGCATATTCCGTATTACTGTTTCTGTTTTATGTTTATGCAACTTGCAAACAAC
>WOGO01004571.1:0-13158 GCA_015342085.1 Leptinotarsa defecta | reverse complement strand
TAGAGATGCGGGAGGGGGAAAGGTTTTGATTCTGTAAACATTGTGGTCAGCGTAGCAGCACAGAGGCGTACTACATGGTATTCGTGAAGTGATATCTGAAGGACTGGAGGTGAAGTAAAATACCATTCGGTTCAATTAAAATTTTCCATTATCAGCAATGATTTTCATTATCATATTTACAGAGGTATTATAGGTAATGACCTAGTTTTCAATTTGTTCGAATTTTTTTTGAGATTTCGATTTTCTCAGAAATCGTACAGAATATCCCAAAGACTTGTATTATTGACTACTTGTAGTTACTTACACTTACCAAATACACCTAATCTGTAATTGATCACTACAAGCACAATATTTTGAGTCATCAAATAATGAGGTCCAGCGGTAATATTTCTATTAGATCCACTTATAAATCCCCCACCGTGTATGAAAACCATTACTGGATTTTTCTCAATTTCTGAAGAGGGTAACTGAAATAAAAATAATTCAGAATTTTCAAATTCTCATTTGAGCGTAATTCATCAGTTAGGATTTGATTTGAGACAATATGTCTCAAATCAAATTCTAACAAATAAATAGATGAGTAATTGGTGGAAGGTACGATTGAAAAAAAAATAGATAATGAAAAGTTGAAGATAAATAAGAAGAAAAAGTTAGCGAAACGTGCGTCGAGATACCGAAATATTTTGTTCTGGTGTTGGAACAATTTTTTCAATAGAGACTGATAAACAATAAGCAAACCCGAAATGAATGAATATCAAATAGTTTTTCATTGAATTGTGATGATAGAAATGCTAGACTAACTAGATAATGGAACAGTTCTGCATGATTTGACGGAGATACTACAGAAAATATAAAAACATAAGATTAATCTAATGTAAATGTAAACATCGAACAAAAAGTTAAAAAATCACAAAGTTCAAATACCAGTAGGTACTGAAGCACAATAATTAAAATTAATTGTTTACATAATTTAAATTTCTGCCTGAATATAACTCGCCTAGAGAATAAAAGGCCTTTGAAATCAGAAGCTTTTTTTACATACTTTCTAAATTTAGTGGTACATGTTATGCCTTTGATCTCAATTGGCAAATGGTTGAAAAATTTATTTCCATTATATATGAAAGACCTCTCAATTTTTGATGATATTGGAATCGGTATACCCATATTGAGCTTATTTCTGGTATTTCGTCGTGGTGCAGCAAAACTTTCCGTCCTATATTTTTTTTTGCATCAGACATGCCATTTCCAATATAAGTATGGAAGGCAAGGTCAAGATTTTATGCCTTCTGAATAAAGGTCGTCAGAAATCCCTGAATCCAACTCTACACATATTTCTAACTCTTCTTTTTTGTAGTACAAACACCCTATCAAACATGTATTGGCAATACGTTCCCCAAAAACAGGTACCGTATTTCAAATGGGAATCAATAAGAGGAAAGTTCACTTTTTTTGGCATTTAATGCCCAAGTCATTTGCTGATATTCTGACTGCAAAGGATGAAATTTCATTACATATGTTATTAATGTGACCTTCAAAATCCAAATTTTTATCAATTTGTAATCATGCTGATCAAATCATGCAGTTGCCTTTCATTCTTGCAATGCCAAAATGAAGTAGTTTCATCAGCGAATTGGGTTATTTCTGCGGTTATATTATTGCGGGCTACGTCGTTAATATATAACAAGAAGAGAATAGGGCCTAGAACCGATCCTTGTGGAACACCACAATTACTGTCTGGAGATGGGATATGTTGTCCGGGAGTTTGACTTTCTGAGTACGTTCTGACAGGTATGATCTGAACCATTTCAAAGATATATCTCTAAAGCCATACACTTCTAGTTTTTGCAGCAGAATTTCATGATCCGCGCAATCGAAAGCTTTTGAAAGATTGCAAAAAACTGCCGCTGCTACTTCACGATTATTTAAATTGAGATACACGTTTTCCAGTAGATGAAACATAGCTTCTGTGTTTTTCAAACTCTGAAACCCAAACTGACTGCTACTAATCATATTATGCTCATTCACAAACATCATAATTCTTTGTTTAACAAGTTTTTCTATGATTTTAGCAAGGGTAGGTAGCATAGAAATGGGCCTAAAGTTGGCAGGATTGTTAGTGTCGCCTCCTTTGTGCAAAGGAATATCAATGACTGTTTTAAAACATGCCGGAAATACACCCATTAGGAAGCTTGTGTTTATAGCTTCCACCAAAGCGGTGATAGCGGAGTTGGGCAACTTGGTAAATACTTTTATGCTCATGTCATCCTAACCAGCTGAGTTTGAATTTATCATTTCTTTAAGAATTTTTCTAATTTCCATAACATCTGTAGGTATGAAAAAAAACGTCTTTGAAACTGATTTGTCTTTAAGATAAGTCAAGATATTAATATTGGATTTCATATCTTTGGATGAGTTATGTGCCACAGTGCGGTAATATTTATTAATACTATCAGATTTCAGGTCCGTTTCCATAGGAGCAATATTATTTTTTCCCCTGAGGTCATTGATGATTGCCCAGCTTTCTTTTTGTTTGTTTGCAGACCTTTCCATTTTTTTCATATAATAAAGTTGTTTTGCAGTCCTTATAGTTCTTTTCTGGATGGAATCCAGCAACTTTAGGGTATGTGAAAAGAGGGTTGGAGAAAATGTGGATCGCTGGGGAACCCCATCGTTGATGGTGAAAGTATATGAGAGATATCCATTGACGTCCACTTACAGGAATCGTTTTTTAAAAAATACATACAAAGAAATGATCGGACAAGCCATAGCATCGAAGTTTGGCCAGCAAACTCTCATGCCACACTCGGCGGTCAAAAGCCTTGGAAATATCTAGCGCAACAGTTTTTGATTCTCCATGTTTCTCGATTGCACTATTACAAATATGGCTGACGTAGGATAGAAGGTCGCCTGTTGATGTTTGTTTCCGACATCCATATTGATGATTGCTCAAGATGGTGAAGCCTTTCAAATATTTGACGATATGGTGGTTTACAAGTTTACAACTTTCTCCATGATTTTTAATATCACTTTTGTAGTAAATAACATACTACGAAAAATCTACTGTGATAACGAAACATGTCGTGATATTTTTGAAAAGAAAGTTTGTGAAGATCAAATTGTTTCCGGTGTAGTTTGGTGAAAACATCACTTGCAATTTTGATAGTCTGGAACTTCGAAAAAAGGTTGGAGATTGAACGGCAGGTATTCAAGTTACTTGGCATATTTGATTCCACCAAGAGAGATACATATCAGCGATACGCGACGGATTGTGGCTGCTCACCGTTTCAAGGTTCAACTCAGTACACTTCGAACTTCACTGTTTGAGAACTCTTCCATTTGGAGAACTGCGTTTATGTGGAATGAACTTCCTGAGAACGTTTTTCCAAATGGATTGAGTCTCCAGCGATTCAAATCCAATGTGAATCGCTACTTTCGCACAGACACCACTCATAGAACGAGAATTTTCTCACAGTGCTTGTCTTCTGTCCTTAGACAAAATGATTTGTCTGTCTTGTAGTGAAAGCTGCAATGGAGGACAGAAGACAAATTTCGATGGCGGTCGATGTCGAAGCTTGACGTTACCACCTTGTTCACCTTTGACATTCATAGCATAACATTCATAAACACCAGTTGTTTCTGAATTGAGATTAAATATAAATATATATTTTTGAGATTACTACATATGATATTGAAACCATTCACCTTTCTGGTGTACACGTTCAAATTCAAGCAGTTATCCTCATTGCCATTGTGGAAACCATAAACCTTTGAAGGACATTCAGGACCTTCCTTCGTCCCGTCTCTCACCCCAGTCCATGGTTCACAGGGTACAGGAGCCTAAAGAGAAAAAAAATTATATTATTGCATTCAACATTAAAGTGAGGAAATTTAATATTGAATGAGGGCCATTTCATGTCAAATCTAAGAGATGTATCAAATATTCGAGTGATTGGTATCTGAAGTGTCTGAAACTCATTTGAAATCGCTCTGCAAGCATTCACTCAAAATGCAGTTGCTTGTACTCAAATTCTGTAGCACGACCGCCAAAATGCAACATCCCAAAAAGGAAGATTGCAGCCTTGAAAAGCTTGAACTCCGATGAAGGTATCACGATTTTTTCCAGCGGACAAGTAAAATGCTACGGTGCTTCTGAAAACGAAAGAATATAACACCAGAATTGAAAAACTATTAGAGCTTTCAATTCCCCGCAAACTCAAACGGGACTCAATACAATCGAGGTTGAGGAACGTTAACATGATCAATAAATATTTCTCAATGCCGGAAACCATATAGAGAATCATTCTTGGAAATGAAGCTGTTACACCCAGACTCTAGGGTCTTCCGAAAGTACATAAAACCAATATGCGACTGAGACCAATAGTCAGTGCACCAGCCTCGCTGACCCACCACCTGACGAAGCATCTGGCCCCGCCCCTCTAGCCTCATGTTGGAAAAACAAACTCCTACGTCACGGATTTGGCAGACTTCGCTGGAGGAATCAGAAACTCAACTCTGGAGCCGACACATATTCTGACCAGCTTCTATGTTGTGTTCTCGTTTACCAATGTCCGACTGGAAGAATCTCTGAAGAGGGGAGGGGGCTAGCGTATCTGTTTTCGAGTAATATCGACGGACTCTTCAAAGCATGTCTTACATGGAGTTTCTTTCAATGGTCGGGTAACTCCTATGAGCAACTAGATGGCGTGGCAATAGAAAGTCCACTTCCAGTGATAGCCCAATACTTCATGGAACGTTTCAAAAAGAAAGCAATTGACACCTATGAATTAAAACCAACCTCTTGGCTACGTTACGTGAATAATACTTTCGTCATCTGGAAACATGACAGAGACGCTCTAAAGCTTTTTCCGAATTACCGAAAACTCACGCATACCGAAAGATACCTGCACGCCCAATTAAACCATCATCCCAGTCAAAAGAGGAAGTCATCTCTACTCTAACTGAACGGGCTCGAAAACAATGTGAACCCAAGCATCTCGAGGAGGAGTGGAAAGTCTTCAAGTGACCTTCAGATCGAATGGGTACAGTGTACCCGAGATCAACAAGGCCATGAAACTGGAAAGTCCCACGGTTTGAAACGGGAGAAGGCTCAGATGGTTGCACGTGCCTACCTACCATATATCCCTAGGGTCATAGATAGAAATGGAAAACAAACAATTGAAACAGCTTTCGAACCCACCAAGAAGATACAACAAAGTCTCGAGTCAGCTAAAGAAAAAAAAACCTACTATCAGCAGCAGGGGTATGCAGGTATGTAGGAAGGTATGCATCGATGAACTTAGCAGGAGAGCTAGTGAACCCTCCGACTAACGGTCTTCCTGTAAGGCTAGAAATTTGACTTACTTCTGTAAGTTTCAAAATTCAAAATCATTCAGTTTACTTCTTGATAATTATGGAAAAAAAATTGAGAGGCGATTTGAGTAAGTAAAAGTACCTACCAGGTGAATCGAAAGGTGCACAGTTTAGGAGTTGAAATAAACTTTCTTCTGTAAAGTTGAAATTGAAGTATGTGTTTGAGAAAGTAATTTAAAATAAATGTGTACAATGACAGGCGGTTCTGAACAGCATAAGACCCTGATAGGCGAGGCGACAGATGCTAAGGGCGTGCGACTAAGAGGCGTAACGTGTGAGCGACATTACATAAAATTAAAAATTATAGGTGCAATATATAATTGTTGTGTAATCTACATTATTTTGTACATCAATTATCATCATCATCCGAAACTTCTTCACTACTACTTCTTTCCTCATCATCCGACTCCTCAATATTGTTTTCTTCCTCTGAAAAGAAAAAATATTTCAATAAATTAATAATGTCATTGAGAATTGAATATCGCGCTTTTTCTTTCAATGTGTAAATGGTAATTGTTCGGCAACTATTATGATAAAAAATCAATGGGTTTGAGACTGTCCTGAGTTTTTCATAAAATTCATTATATTCGCCAAATTGCTTCAGAACTTGCATTAACTCTTCTCTTTCTGACGAGTGAAGAGGTTGAAATCGCCCTTTCACTCGTTTATACTTATTTTTACAGAAAACATATATTTTCTCATCATCGTTACTTTTATTAACGGATACTTCACTAGATCTTGATGCTCCGCTTTCTTCAGTAGCTATTGGAGAGGCGATTGCGACTGTTTCAATGTTTGTCATTTCTGAAAAAAAAAACTAAAATATTCATATTTCACAAATATCAAGAAATTCAATTCATATAATTAATAATATTAATGAATTGAATATTGGAATATAATATTAAAATATATATTGTACCTGATGATGATGCTGGCAAATTTGGAGATGATAATTCACTCGTGCGATACTTTTTCATCACATGATAACCGCTATTTGCACTAACTTCCTCTGGCAAAGAAATATTATTAAATTTTTAATTATTGTCTTTTCTTATTTTTAATATTGATTTACTTTTATCTAACGTAATTGATGTGAATTGTACAGTTTTTTCACCAGTTTCTACGTTACAAATTACACAAACCACGTGTTCGGATTCCATCCTGCACATTATTAACTGAACTGTTAATATAAAAAACAACAATACACCAAAATAACCACACAATTAATAATAATATAAAATTTGAATTTCAAACTCAAAAATAACGAAAAATATGAAGCTTAGTAGTTCGTAGCACTACAATATAATACGTCTGCACACATAAAAAATGTTGCCACAACTGACAAATTCTTCTCTTAAAATTTTTGAACAGAGCAGGTATATGACCATTAGATGAACGGTCTCACTCACACTATATACATTTTCGTTACGCCTTTTACTCGCACACCTTTAGCATCTTTCCCCTCGCCTGTCAAGGTCTTATGCTGTTCAGAACCGCCTGTCATTGTACACATTCATTTTAAATGACTTACTCAAACACATACTTCAATTTCAATTTTACAGAAGAAAGTTTATTTTACCTCCTGAACTGTGCACCTTTCGATTCACCTGGTAGGTACTTTTGCTTACTCTAATCGCCTGTCAATTTTTTTCCATAATTATCAAGAAATAAACTGAATTATATTAAATTTTGAAACTTACAGAAGTAAGTTTTTTTAATCTTATTTATTTGAGATTTTAAAAAGTGAAATGGCTGATGACGTGCAGGGCAGATGCCTGCCAGGTCATGAGTGTTGGCCTTGGCGTGCTATGACTCATCACTGTACAAATTTCTAGTCCTTCATTTGAATTATATATCTATTTCACACAAATTATCAGAAAAATCATTTTCCTCTTAAGTACTGGCCCATTCGTGCGCAATATCACATTAGGAAATACCACATCTTGATATGCGAATAATTATATAATTCAGTAAAGTCTAATAGATATGTAAATGTTCGTAAGTTTGATGAACGAATATGGAATTAATGAATTCGGAAAATTCAAGTATGTACTGAATAATGAGTGTAAAACATGTGTTACTAGGACCATATGCTCTGATTGTATAATCATTAGAGTTATTATTGTTTCATATTCCCCACATTTTAAGACCTTCGGTTATTGCAAAATGAAATTCAGATGTTTGCTTTTGGGTAAGTACTGTTTGTTAAAAATCTTATTTTGGAATTCATGGAAAGTAGCACATTTGAAAGGTTTCGCTGCTGAATTACTGTTTTGCTTTTGTTTGAAGGTGGTTGACAATTTCAAATCAATTTATATCATATTAGACAATGGAAGTCCGAACTCATGAAATGTACTTTTTTGCTACTCAACATTACGTGTTGCTTCTCACGAAATATATGGTTAGAAATAACGTTTTCAAATTCATATATTTTTCAACAAAGAATATCAATCGAGACCTGTTGAAATTAATATCGTTTCAATCTCACTATTATGATAAACAAAAACAAGTTTGTACTTAAACTCATCCTTTTCAACAATTGTTTCTATCATAGAGTATTTAATAATATGTTTATGTTTCACAGATCTCATTGATTTCTATGATTCTATAAGAATCAAGTATTGTTTGTATGAATGGTCACGTACTGATGCACAAGCGAGTGAAAAAAGGATTTTTCATTTTCATCAATATTATGCAAGGTCAGATTTAGAATGAGTTTGATAAAAAAACACATTAACCTTATATAAAAACTATAGGATAGGTACGATTCGCCAACAATGGGTGAATGATTACTTTTTACCTTGTTTTGTCCTACATTTGAATCATTGGTGAAAGAATCAATACTCAAGTACATTATGTTTGTTTTAATGAATATATTGCATAACCAAAAGAATATCAAAAATGTATCTTGGCAAATATGCTTTGCAAAATGTTCCTAGTAGCAAAGGCAACTGTGTGAAATATCTTCTTCGTGATCTTGATTATCTTCAATTCTTGAATAGAACTGGCCGATACTTGATGAAAATTCATATTAAAACTCATTAATACACTTTATTGTACGATTTTTATCATAAAGGGTTTTACAAAAACCGCTACACGTGTTTGGCTACACAATAGTTTTCTCTAACGTATTTTTTTCAAGCTTGAGGAAGCGTATAGCAAAACACCTGTCGCGATTTTTGTAAAACCCTTTATAGTGAAAATCATAAAATAAACTGTTTTAATGAGTTTTGATCTTCAATTGTACACGATACACAATTACCTATTCTTTAATTTTCACAGATTCAGTTTATTGACGAAAATTATGAATATTCATGTTATACATAATCATTTCTCTGATGATTCAGTGTTTCCAGAGATTTTAAATAAAGATTGAAGATTGATCATAGATATCATCAATGATACTGGACTGGACTAAATAGTTCATCTGCCTCAAGGAATGTTATCCAAGTTCGAGGGTGGTTAACTATGTTTCGTGGTGCATTCCATTAGTTCGGACTTCCAATGTCTAATATGATATAAATTGATTTGAAATCCCTGAAAGAATCTATGAAAAATTAAAAAGATCATTTGAAAAATTACAATTATGTCTAGCAAAGAAAACCACCTTCAAATAATGAAAACTGAAACAGCAATGAAATAAAATACAAGCAACAATCAAAAATTGAACTATCAACACGAAGTAAACATTGAAAATCATTAACAAAAAATTAAAATTGAAAATTAAAAGATTCAAAGCCAAGTTACTTCACGACGTTTTGATTGTTAGTATCCACAATCGTATTCGAATGATGACTGCCGCCAACGTCATCAACATGAGTTCCCGCCCTCTTACGGACACATATGAATCCTTGTTGAGGAAAGGTCTAAACTTCGCCATTGTACCAACACCTCTGCCACTCTGAAAATGATAACTGCAGTGAATCAGATCGAGGCAGAAGAATTCAGATAGAAAATCAGAGAACACCTATAGATGGAGAACCCGTTCCAACATCTAACATCAGCAATGAAGAACGAAGAGATCTGAAAGGCTTATGCAGAGATAACACCGTAAAAATCCTACCTGTAGATAAGGGAATCGCTTCTGTTGTGATGGATAGTGATCTCTACGAACAGAAGATCGAAGAGGTGCTTCAGACACGAAAATACACGAAGATCTTACGGGAAACTAGTGCATCAGTTGAAAGGAAGTTGTACCAGACTTTGAAAAAACAGTCATCACTCGGAGACGATTGTGTATAATAACAATCAAAATCTCGTGAAGTAACTTGGCTTGAAATCTTTTAATTTTTAATTTTCATTTCTTAATGATAATTTTTAATTTTCAGCTCGTGTTAATAGTTCAATTGTTGATTGATGCGCGTATTTTATTCAATTGCAATTTCAGTTTTCTCTGTTTAATATAATTGTTATTTTTCAACTGATCTTTTCAATTTTTTATAGATTTTTCAGGGATTTCAAATCAATGGAAGTCCGAACTAATGGAATGGATGTTATCCATAGTTCCCAAAAAACTTGAATCAGCTAGTAACCTACTTGCATTGAAAACTGGAAAAAGATGGAAAGCAATTTCACACATGTGGTTGGTGTCATAGTAGACCCCTATCAGATGCATCAGTGAATGCTTGATGACCAATTCTGAAGTTTCTATCAACTCATAGATGGGGTCTTTCTAGAAAAAGTATAGTTCCGTAGTCTTATACTTTACAATTCGAAATAATTATCAGGCGTGATCATTTTACATGTTAGATTGATACTTCGAAACAAAATTAGAGAACAAAACGTTCATCATCTTTCCAGTCTGTTGCATGTTATCTTCTTCATTCATTTGGAGGCATCAATGCCTGTTCCTCAGAAAAGAAGATTCAATATATTTGCGTTTATTTAACTTCTTCACAAAAAAGTATAAGATTGGCGTAGTATTGACAAACTTCCCAGAGAGGAGTGAATTGAAAATGTTGAACTTTGTTTCCAATGAGTAGATGTATATTCATTGCATGATTGTATTTTTTCCGAGATATGTAAGCAATGTATTCAATTATAGAGTGATGAGTCAATGAGTCAATGATTCACGTCAATAATTCATTGCATGATTGTATTTTTTCCTAGATATATAAGCAATGTCCTCACTTATGGAGTGATAAGTCAGTGAGTCAATGATTCACGTCATGTAAATCAATGTTTTTCATCAACCTTCTTGCAAATACAGAAAAATTAAAAATAAAATTGTCTCTTATTTTCTTATAAATCCCTCATTATAATACGGTGTAAGTAATTCGAACTTGGATTATATTGTGATGTAATTGTCAATTGAGCAAACTACCGTTTTGTTATTAGTTATACTAATAAATACTATTGCAAACAATTATACCCCGCCGGTCGAATTCCAATACAATCATCGGAACAACCAAATTTAATTGATTTCAATATGAAAATATTTCATTAAATAATAAATAACACTTTTTGAGGTAACGATACTATTTACATAAATACAGAAATCTATATTTAATCTATATGTGGCTAGCGAACCAACAGACACTTAATATAATCTAGTCAGTTTTCTAAGAGACAGAAGAAACGGCTTTCAAATTATCTATGAAGTGTTTTCTCTCATGTTTATGGCCTCCCAATTTATTTTCAATTTCAGCCAAACTTTTTCCCTTTGTTTCTGGAACAATGAAAATTGAAAATATGAGAGCACCTACTACAACGACACCATACATCCAAAATGTATAGTGAGCACCAATGGCGTTCATGATTAGCAAAAATGTTTTTGTTACTATGAACGTACATGCCCAATTGAATGCTGTTGATATAGAGGCTCCTGCTCCTCTTATTTTAGATGGAAGGATCTCTCCCATCATCAGCCATGGAATAGGTCCAAACCCTAGAGAGAATCCTAATACATACATCATGAAAGTAGCCAAAGGCAACCAGCCAAGGGGTGTTACATTTATATCTGTTACATTTTTTATGTAGAAGTATGCCCCTGCAACGACTAGGGAAACGATCATTGTTACACTGGAAATATACAATAATATTTTTCTTCCCAATTTGTCTATCAAAATCGTTGCTACGAATGTTGATACAAAATTGACTACTCCCACAATAACTGTACAAACGTTCTCATCAAGGGAAGAAACTGATTCTTTGAAAATTTTTGTTGTGTAGAATAAAATAGCATTTATACCACTGAATTGTTGAAACAGCATCAGTCCTAACACAATGCCAAGAGGTTTAAGATTACTTGTAGAGAAAATAATCATCATGCTTTCATTTTGGTCATCCGACTTCTTTTGAATTTTTTGCAAATCTAAAAATTCTCTATCAATATTTGTGTTATTTCCACGCAACCATTTCAGGGCATCTTTAGCTTGTTCGTGTTGCCCTTTCGACAAAAGAAATTTTGGAGTATCAGGAATAAACCAAATCATGATCAGGAAAGGTACTGTTAGCATGGCTGCGATTAATGCTAAATTTCTCCATTCTAGAAATGAGCCGAATAGAAAACAAACTAAAATTCCTATATTTCCCATGGCAGTGGGTAGAAGACCCAAGGTCCCTCTAACTTCTGGTTGTATAATCTCCGCTGTATATACGGGAACAGCAAGTGAAGTAATCCCAACAGCAATACCCGTTATAATTCTTCCAACGTAGAGGTAGATATAGGTTTGAGCGGAAAAGCTGATCAACCATGCAACAAGAAAAAAAATGTTGGTAAGAAGAAAGGTCCATTTTCTCCCAAAGTATTCTATCATAGTCCCTCCGATGACACCACCTGCAAGAGCTCCAAGGGGCATAAAACTTGAAATCCATGACATCTGTAACAACGTCAATTGATTTCAAAACATGAATTTATTTGTCAACTTCATATTACCTCCCCACCCTTTGCAGTTAAATTGAAGTCTCTTTCCAATGATAGCTGTGCAGGAGCTGTGTACGCTGTTGAATATCCTATGACGAGTGAAATCAAGGAAACGGAGAAGACTGCCAGCAACTGCAAAAATATGCACATGAAATTTCATTATTATAAAACTCACAGCGAAGGAAAAACAGTTCTTTTCAAATCGAAAGAAAAAAATCATCAACCTTAGTTAGGAAAAATAAATAATGACTATAAGAATATTTCTGATTCTTATGTGAACAATGAATTTTAAAAATTATATTTACTTTGGGTAAAATATGTTCACAGAATTTTCAATATGTCAAGTCATGTAAGTATAACATAATTTGGAACAAATTATTTAATTGGTTATTGAATAGGACTGGCCCATACTTGAAGAAAATCCATATTGAAAAAAATAATTATTACAGTTTATTGTATGTTTTTCACGACAAACGGTTTTACAAAAACCGCGACACGTGTTTCGCTATACAATAGCTTTCTCAAGCATATGCTTGAGATAAAATATGCTCACAGCATATGCTTGAGAAAGCTATTGTATAGCGAAACACGTGTCGCGGTTTTTGAAAAACCCTTTATGGTGAAAATCATGCAATAAACTGTATTAATTAGTTTTTTTTTATTCAATTGGTGTTGACAATTGAATCAGAAATGGGGTTGTGTTCAATGAACGGCACTCACTAATGACAATGTCGACTGTAATTCAAAATATCGTGATATTAACATCCAAAACTGAAATTTACTCTAAAAATGGAAGAAAACAATTCGTTAGCATTTTCAGATACTAAAATAATCAAAGATGCAAACCGAATTCTAAAGGTAGACTGGTATCATAAACCAACTTTTTCTGAGAGATTTTTAAATTATTTTTCGAAATACATATA
>WOGO01004570.1:0-13158 GCA_015342085.1 Leptinotarsa defecta | reverse complement strand
ATAGAAGCAGGTTTTATCGCCTTTTCCTAATCAAGCTTGTCTTTCAAGGACAGTTCACTCCAACAGGGCAATCGGGGTTCAGCATAGCACCAATGTGGAAACTCATGGTTGGTCTCAACAGCGCTCTTTGGTGTTGGATCGCGAATGCTTTTTTTAACATTGGTTTTGACTTGTTGCTCATTATTTTATGTATCGTCAATAATTTTCGCAGCGCACGCAAATAATGATTACAGACCGATTTTTTTTATATTTTGATTAACATTATTGCAATTTTTGTATAGATTTCCGAATTGTTTTAAAACTTGAATCCAGGCATATCAGAAACATATAAAAAATCAGATTGTTCATGATGTTAACGTATACATAGATAACTGTATTTTCAATCCTTTGAAATTATTTCCATGCGTTTCACGCTGACCTAATTGGTGGATTTTTCTGTTAGCATATCTCTTGAGAACACGTTCAGTAGATGATTGAAACTGAACTAGTCGTAGGTTAGAAGCTATCCCCAGCGCATTCCCCTCAAAAATCTTAAAAGTTGTATTGTGTTTTGAAATAAGAATTTCATCGGAATTGTTTTTCTGATGTTCAGTATTGAGTGCTTTTTTTTCTAACCAGGTTTCTTTCCTTTAGATATTATTTGCCGTTTCTGAGAGATTTACTGAAATTAGTCCACTGACAAAAACGTTACTATCATTTGCGTCTCTATAAAGTGGGGATAGTGACACTACTGGGTCTTTTAGCATTCTACTGTGGTATGGGGCTAAACGCACTGAAGATAGCTAGGCAATACTATTTATGTACACCAGAGGGCACCACCTGAGCCGATTGCTGGGAAACTGGCGTTATCCAGGCAAATGCTCTCTACGTAATCATTGGTCTGACAGTTGTCATATATATCCAACGTATTTGTTTGGAACCTGAGCGTCAAGGTTTTCCACCAATCCTTCGATATGTCAGTAGGTACAGTCCCTAAAGGACTCAATGTTTAGTTTATAATGTCTGTATTCAAGTAACATTTAATTGTGAGATTTTCGCTGAATAGTTTACAAAACTGCGACATGTGTTTCATTATATCTTCCTCAGGCGTCTTCATACTGACTAATTTCCACCTAATTAGTATTTTATGTAATATAATAATCTGAATCATATGACTTTCTACCTACCTAATTATTAATAATTTTACCTGAGTCTAGGTATATTTAAACTGATTGAAAATAACACATAAAAGAAATTTTACAAACTCATTGAATGGACATGTCATAATCTAATTATCTATTTCCACAGTAGAAAACAGATTTAATAGAGGAGAAGAATTGAATTATATTTGGTCTCCGAAACAGATATAATAATGTCAGGACAGACAATTCCACTTTCTGCTACGATGAGTTTGTTGGGGAAAAATGGACACAATATGTCTTGGCACAATCATGTCGCTGAAATTGCATAGGATGCTTCTCAAAAGCATCCTATGCTTTTGAGAAGCATAGGATGCTTTTGATGCTTCTGGTTCGGAACACTGTTCCGAACCAGAAAACTGTGCATACCTCATTACATTTGGATTCCAGGACATCGGCTGCGGATGCACATCTTCACCGGCAGCAGCAGGTTCAATATCTTAATGAGGGTCTAGAAGTAATTTCGAATTTGGGTGAAAGTAATCAGGTTCAATTCAATGCCACAAAAACCCAGCCATCGGTTTTCTCCAAAAAGATAAATGTTTCCGAACCGGATATAATAATGTCAGATAATGTTTGGATAAGTTTGTCGGGGGTTAAAATGGACACAAATATGTCTTGGCACAATCATGTCACTGGAATTTTAAAGGCTGCCAAAAGTTTGGATCACTGTTCCGAACCAGAAAACTGTACACCTCAGCAACTTTTGATGCTTTATAAATCTCACATCAGAGCTTCTTTGGCGTGTTGTTCTTCATATATGGATCTTCGCCAGCAGCTTCGCTGAAGCTGCTGGATTCCCTCCAGAAAAGAGCCATCCGCCTAATTGGAGACGCGAACATCACTTGCAAGCTTGATAGTCTGGAACATCGAAAAATGGTTGGAGATGTCTTTCTTTTGTAGATGCTTTCACGGGATGTGTTCGAGTGACTTGGCACATTTGATTCCACCAAGAGCGGTACATATCAGAAATACGCGACTGACTGTGGCTGCTCATCGTTTTGAGATTCAACACCTAGAACTTCACTGTTCAAGAAGTTTTTCCAAATGAATTTGATCTTCAGCGTTTCAAATCCAACGTGAATCGCTACTTTCGCATAGGCACCGCCCTTAGGGTGCCTTAAGGATTTTTCTTGCAGTGATTGTGTTCTGTCCTCAAAAAAGTCAATATCCTATGATATGAAGTTTCTTTTTGGAAAGAATGGAGTCGGTAATAGTCGTATCTACCTTGTAATCGTTATTCACAGCAAATTGTTTGATAAAACTTAGTTCTTCCTGAACATCAACTTCTAACAGTGAAATATTTATACTATCAAAATCATGTTCATTTTTATTTTCAGTAAAACAGTGTAAAGAATTTATTGAATCATTCACCTTCAGTCCAGTGGTGATTTTAATTGATGGATAAAAAAAATTGACAAATTTGATAAACTTGTTCAACTGCCTACCTGTAGCAGTAAAACAAACTTAAAATATCTATGAAAATTTCCACAGGTTTTCCATTATTAGCCTTTCGCTGCTGAATAAAACTTTTCGTTGAATTGACAATAATTTTGAAATAGACAGATAATTAGTAGATCTAGAATTTCACTACAGGGTTAACATGGTCTTTGTCTAAGAGACGTTCAACCGGATCTTTTGTTTCAATTGGCGGATGGTGGATTTTCATTAAGTATCGGCCAACTCCATCACGTATTATAAGGTATGACTCTAAACCTCCTGCACCATCACTTTTTGAGCCCTTTTTCGTAGATAAGACTTCATCAAGTCCAAATCTTCCCCCCTCATTATCAACTCGTGATGCATTGTTTGGTGCCTTTGGTGTGGTGATGAATATTACTGGAGTTGTATCCCAATACAAAACCTTTATTTTTAACACCTCGATACGTGTTTTAATCACCAAGTGATCATCTTCAAGAGAAAGGAGTTTAATCTTGATCACTTGGTGATTGAAACACGTGTCGAGGTGTTAAAAATAACGGTTTGGTGTTGGACTAGACCTCCAGTGATATTCACTCATTTTCAAGACTGTGGAAGGTCATAAACTCAAAGAAGTTTAATAAAAATTAATAAAATAATTACTCCACATGAAATGTCTTTCAAATAATAATAGCATAATATTGAAACATTTCTTTGCCGAATTCATCCCCTTCCTCCTTATTCCTATCCCTTATCCTGACATTTAATAGAAAAACAAGAGACACATCACCATCACCGTGATGTCCTGCATATTGCGTTGTCGTGTCGGGAAACGACAAACGAAAAGGCAATCATCGCGGACGACGACGAAAAATCGATGACCCGAATTCGCATTAGAGGTTGGTTGACCTCTCTATAAATTTAGTGAGCTAATCCTCCTTCGAATACCGCCGTTGATCATAGGCGGATTTAACGGGCCGCATCCGGTAATTCGTTTAGCGGTCTGTTGGGCCGTAATGGATCTCGAAGGTCTGGCTGAGGAGGAAACGACTGAATTCATTTCGTCGCTCCTTGCTCCTTTTTTTCTGTTCGCAAATGAAGAAATTAGACATCAGGTATGGGTTGTTGTTGTATTTCGGTTGGGAATTTCTGAAATTAGCTCCAACAACGATTTGTAGTCACGCGGGGCTCTGTTCTTCTTTATTATCTTCATTGTCATAGGCGTACTCCATTCATATCATTCACTCCCAACGAATTGAATAAATAAATGAACAAAATTTAATCTTGAAGTATCATTCTCATTCATAACAAATAAAATAACAAATCAAATACGACAAATGTGAAAATACGTCCAGTAGTAACCAATACATTCTCCAACAAATAAGTATTTAGTTGAAAGGGATTGAATAAACATTGTTTTTTTGAAGGTGGCATAAATAAATATACCTTTGAATTACACCATGAAGAATACAATATCCGCCCGAAATAGAAGTAAGGAGGAAGTAGTGCAAAAATGCGTTAGTATGACCAGTGTCAATAGATCGACAATTTTTAGAATTCTCAAGGAACTCAAGGAAAACAACAGCTTTTTGGAGCCGAAAGTATCCACTGGCAGAAAGTCAAGAATTCTATTAGGAGAACATTATTCTCTTTTTACATAAAAAACGAAATACCTACATTAAATGAAGTTTTGTCAGTTATTCGTGGAGACAGTTTTTTTTCCTAATATAAAAAGAACTAGATTATGGAAGATATTGAAGAACTGAACTTCACTTTTGGAAAACAAGATAGAAAGGGATGTTTATAAAAAAATCAGTGATTGTAGAATGGAGAAGAAACTATTTAGGAGAAATAAAGAAACCAGAACACTGGGTAAATATTTTTTTTATGTGGATGAAACATGGGTCAATAGGGGTCATACCGTCTCGAAGGTTTGGCAAGACCAGAATATCGAAACCCTAAAGTGTGTCTCTCAGTACAACCACACTTTTCTATTTCTTGAAAATGGCTTCAAAGTCGAAACGTCGAACAATGCAAAACTTTGAGAGCGGTTCAACCCGAAATTCAGATGTTCAGATTTCTAACCACGGGAACCTATTCTATTTGTATACTTATCTGGTGACCTTTCGAAGAATACATCTATCTTCATTATCAAACCTACGATCAATTTGATATTATCAGTGTTAAAAATAATAATATTGAATTTATTTACATCAAAAGACGAATTATAACTACAAATTATAATGATAAATATTTATTTTTATATGCAAAATTTTATAGATTCAAGTTACTGACAAGTTAGTTTTTTTTCAAAAAGCTAATTTATCAAATGCAGTAATTTTTTTGCCCTTTCTATATTTGCATTTATTTTCAAATTTGATATTATGACTACCTCATGGATCTGTAGAAGGTAAAAATCATAAATAAAAAAACTATTTCAAATATAAATTGTCCTTCTCAAAATAAGATATCTAAACAAAATTAGTTTTCACGATATTTCAATTATCTTTGCATCATACAGAATATATCATTAAAATTTTTTTTTAAACCTCCAGTCCGACGCCTATTAATACTATATTTGACGCAATATGTTAAACAGCGACGGCCGCCTATTTTTGAGCTCTTTGTTGCAAGTTAGTATTTTAATGGTTCCTTGCGACGTCCTCAAGAGGCAGAGCGGGTAGAAATATCTCAGCGACTTTGTGGATAAATTGCAGTGCCACTTGAGACAACTATGTTGCTTTCTTTGTACCGGCATGTTTGCATTTTTGAAATTCTTTCACTCTCACACAATACCGAATGTACTATAGAGTAATATATTCTCTAACTCTAGTGCTAGGGCTCCATCTTAGAACGGGACGCCTTTCATAGAAAATGAAGTCATAAAGTTTGTCGCTTTTTCCTCATTTTAACCTTTACACATTTCTCTTAGCTTTTCATGACATTCCAAGATCAGTATCACTGTTTGGGTTATCGGTGTCCCAAGTGAAGTCTGAATCTAATTGGAACCTCAAATAAATAAACGATGTGCTTATACCTGTGTATTAACCCAACGGGTAGCTGTGATGTACACTTTTTCCCGCACGATAAAATTAACTCTCGTCTCATTAAGTAAGGGTGAAGTCATCATCTTTATGATCGACGAAGAACTCCATCTTTGGATATCAAAGGTAAACCAGACTCGAGCAATGCATTTGTGGTTCAGCCTAGTACTACTAATAAGACCTATGGCGGATAGAACTATCTGGTATTGATTGGATCATGACTGTGTTGTTTTTGGGCTCTGGTGCTCAACCTCTCGTTTAATGTTCGGTTTTAACCTGTCTTTATACCAGGTGTTTCGGCCCAACATGTTTTTGAGATTACCTGATGTTTATTTCCATCTCTTCGCTAAATTTGTCGAACGTGCACTTTGATTTTTAAACATGCTGGACATAGCAGATAACCTCCAACAGCAAGGGCACTTCCTGCGGCGGACGCCAAGAGTTCCGCCTTGAATAAAGGCAAGAAACCGGCTGCCCCTGCAGAAAAGCTCCCCCACTTGTGCACCTCCACGGAGGGAACCCCAAGAAGGTTGAAAAAACCGCGTAACGACAGTAATATCCAAAACCTTCGCGGAGATCACCGTGAGACACCTCAAGGTTGCCAAAGAGAGTGTGTGTTCGGCTAGTCTTGGCCTACACTTGTCAATATAAAGGAGATGTCTCCTAGTGACCTGGAAAGGACAGGATGGACGATAACCTAGGAGGTCAACTCTTCGGGAGGATGTACAATGGGTCACAGCACAAGTGCTGTGAGTCTACACTCACCCTCCCTACTGCTGAGGAAGCTTTCTTATTACGGTTTCAGAGGAGTGATACTGAGCTGGTTTAGCTCATATTTGTCAGGTCATAGCCAGATGGTGGAAACAAACCACCGCTCAGAAATTGGAAAAATTCATAAGGGTGTACCTCGGGGTTCAATACTAGGGCCAACATTGTTCCTCATCTATGTCAACGATTTGACAAGTATAAATATTTCAGGGAAATTCACACTATTTGCAGACAATATCACCATTTTTTGGCAATCGGACAATGCAAACGATTCAACTAAAATCATATCGCAACGATATGATGACAGTGAAAAATTGGTGTGATTCAAATCGTCTTTATCTAAATATTTCGAAAACAAATATAGTAACTTTCAGATGCGAACTTGACAATATACCCATTGGGAGTAACATCATTAAGAACAAAAGTAGCCTAAAATTTTTAGGAGTACATATCGATAGTAAACTAAAATTTGAATTTATGCCTTGTGTAACAAAATGTCCTCTGGATGTTATGCAGTCAGAGTAGTCGCAAATGAACTTGGTTTAACAGCACCTAAGACTGTTTATTTTTCTTTGGTGGAATCTCACGTGAGATATGGAATTCCATTTTGGGGAGTATGTAGTGGTTATATACTTCAAAATATTTTAGTTTTGCGAAAACGAGCCATGAGATATATGTGCAAATTAAAACGTACAGACTTTTGTCTGTATTTATCACTGATATCAGCCCAAAGTTCTAATTTCAGACGTAGATTTCTGTAATTCCTCCCAGTTATATTGTTTTGTTGGCAGGTTTTTCTTGACTAGTGTTTTCGTCTAATAGTCTGAACATTGGCGGGCAGGCTTTGCCTTTCAGATTATTAAAAAGTAGGTCGCATAGATTCTGGAGCTGATATCAGTGAGATAGTTGTTATGATGTGGGATCAGAAATAATATCTCTTTGATTGAAACATGAGGTTGGATATGACTGAAATGGAAATCTGTTGAATCACTTTCTTCTAGTATGACTTCTGCTATTTGATCTATATGGTGCGAAGCGATAAAGTTTTAGCTGGTGGAATTTTAAATGTGGTATCTTTTCATAGATTTCTCAAAACTGGGTTTTAGGACAGATGTTGTTATTAGCCCTATCTACCGATCATCCTTTTTATAACGAGGGTTTGATTTCCAATTATAGTATACTCAATTTGGAACAGTATTGTAGTCACAAAATGATTTCTGTTTGTAGTACATTGTACAATATTCTGTCCTCACTCAATAAAACACCGATATCGTTTACAAATAATCAAAAACACATTGGGAAAAGTGAAACCATTCATATCACGAGTATTTTTTCTTCAAAACTCACCTCTCACCGAATATATTTATTATTAACGAGAAATAATTCAAAGGCCAACCTTGTCCGCAACTCGGTCAGGATAATAATGATGATTGTTAAATGAACAGCTATTTCGTGGGAAGCATCGGAAACAATCGCCATATTACAGAAACATAAGCGAGCGATAAATTGTCGAAGCCCCTCAGAAATAATGGCATCCTGAATTGGTCGTCAATATCTTATCGTGTATTACGGTTCGGAATTGTTCAGAGGGGCGTGCAGACTTATTCAATACCGACAAAATAAACTGTAGCATTGAATGGAATTGTTCGCAAAGTGAAATAGTGATGTTTGTTCAAACTGTTACGTTTATACCCGTGGGTTTACCAATAATCGACTGTAATGTGAAATAATCAAACTTAACTTTCTTTCATTTGTTAATACAACAAACCATTTTAACTAAAACAACTAGTATTCAAATGTCTATCGCCTTATTAGATCGCTCTGAACTGCACAGTCACTTGAACTTGAGTACCTCAATATGGTTGTAGGTAGCTTTTGTATGCGGCAAACGAACTATCCCGAAACCGGTGGAGACTTCCTCAGAAATCCATCGAAGCCGGTTGAATATTCGCCGGAATTCCATCGAAACGGCGTAAACATCGAACAACCGCGAAACGCAGGCTGGGCTGCCTGCGATCTTGGCCACATCACAGTTGTCGTACGACGGCCAGCGGCGGCCGAGTTAGCTTTTTTTAGGGGATGATTACCTATATAAAAATTTTGTACGTTAAAAGTCAACGAGTTGAATGCTTTGCGATCTAGACAGATTGCATTGATGTTACGGTTACTTCGATTCGAGTCCATATAGTTTTTGCAATCTTTCTGATCTACTTTGTAGATCAGATAATAACTTTGCATTACGTGCAGTGATCATATTCATTAAACATTGAATACAATTTGTGACATTCACCTCTGCAGTGCATATGGTGTATGAATAATAGTTTTACTAATGGTTGTTTTAGATTTACCATTATTCAATACATACTGGAATAATTTTTCCATGGCGATTCATCTATAAACGAGTTCAGAACTCTTCTGAATTTGCCTTTGAAATACCCTACATAATGCTTATACTTATTGATTTCAAAGGTTGATTATTATTCATCTTTTGGTTAAAGTTCCATTAGATTTAAGGAAGTCGAACATTGATCATCAATTTGAAAAACAGTAGATGTCTTTGGGAGTAGTTTCGCTTGAAATATTCTGCCTGTTGTGAGCGAACCTAAAACAGCAGCTGTTTAGGTGTTCTTTAGTGCGACTCTGTACGAGCTTGTCTGGGAGATCACGTGCACTATGCATGATAATATTTTGGAGCACTCTTTTGCTTAGATGGGTAGAGTATATAAAACGAATCAGTCATCGATACAGAAACCTCAATGTGTATGAACGATTTTGGCGTAGATACGCCAAACTCAAACAAAATAATTGATTTTTCATTAAAGCTGCTTTGTCTTATGAATGACAATGGTGAAGTGTTATTTGTGTGCAGCGTATTGACGAAAATGCAGCTTGGGCCTTTTATTCAGCTTCAAATGGCAATTATTCTAGACCAAAATCAAATCAAATCAAATCCTGTTTGACACTTCTACAAGTAATTCTATTAGGAATAGTCAGTGAAAGCTAAATTACCTAGATAGATTTAAATTACAGACTACTACACGGGAACGCATAAACACATCACACATATACTTACGTTAAATAATCATTAACGCTATAAAACGCATTTAAATCCAAACAATTTTCGATTTTTGTTTTAAACCTCTATATTGTTTTGCTTTCTTTTATTTCAGTTGGTAAAACATTAAACAAACGAGGACTTGCAACACTAGGACCTTTGAGAGCAATTCGCCTTTGAGCTAGCGGAACTTGATATCATTTTTTTGTCTAGTGATAATTGTATGAGCCTATTGAAGGAAATCGACTCTTATTTTGAAAAACTTGGACACAAATTTCCATTGTGTACAAGCAGTATTTCTGATTTTTCGAAGAAAGGTCCACAGGACTCTATGTAACTTATACCAGTGATACTTCTGACGATGTTTTTTGAGCCCAAAAACTTCTCCTGCGTTAGTTAACCAACAACCCCAGAAACGGAAACCATAGCGCAACCTCGACTCCACTTACGCAACCTCGACTCCACTTACGCAACCTCGACTCCACTTTAGCGAAGTAGGTATATAATTTTTAGTTGATTTAAGCTTAGAATATAACTGACATTTCGTAACTTCAATGCTAAAGAATGCAATTTTAGTATATAAGTCCATCGCGATGTGCTTTGAATCTCGGTTGTTTGTCATTATCAACATCCAAAAACTTTTCGTACTTCGTACTTTTCGACAATGGAAGCGGTTGATTATCTACATCAATATGTAGTGGGTGAAGCATTTTTTGAGAATTATAAAATTGAATAATTACTGTCGTACCAACGCCATCAGCAAATTTCACGCACTTTCCATCAGGAACAGATTCGTCAACTTCATCTATATATACTCGAAATAGCACAGGTCTCAAGACTGAACCTTGTGGTACTCCTAGTGATAGAACTATCCGTTGAGAGTTGATTGTTCTTTTGTTGTCCTCAATTACATTGGTGGTTACATATTAGCTTCTATCAGACATAAATGAATCGATCCAGTCATTCCAAATTTCCCCAAAACCTCTCTCATGTAACTTTCTTGAGATTACCTGACGGTTGACGCAGGTCTATCGCAGGTATTGATGACAACTGACTACAAAGTATTTCAGAGCTTCACCTAATGATAGAGGTTTGAAGAAAAAATACAAAATCAATACTGTTAAACTTAGCTGTATTTTTAAACATATATTTATTTTTTTCATCTTATCGTTATCAAGGATATTTCAGAAGGAAAATCAGGTATACTGAAAAGTTGATTCAGACAATTGAAACAAAAAATAAACAACCGAATCGCCGTCTATTAAATATTCATGATTATTCAACGTTTCATACTTTGTCAACTTTAATTTTCCAAAAACAGCTGCTAATGGCTCGAGTAGGTACATATTTAAATCCTTTACAAAATGGAAACTTTTTGTTTTGCCGAACGGCGTAATGGCTTAATGAAAGTTTCGAACATATGAAAATTATTCAGCAAAACTGTTTCGTAAATTGAACCGTGTTGTGGAAAAGTTTATTCCTGCTAATTTATTCGTTGAATTATTTTCTACAGGTATGTGTATTGAAAGAAGTGAGTTCAAAAGGGTTTATCAACGAAGTGTTGAGCTTATACTACATTAATCGTAGATTAATTTTTTTATTAAAGGTTCATTCCAAAAATACCTAACCGATCTGACAAAGAACATGCCAAAACATTCAGGAATAACTGACCAACGAAAACCATCAGAGAGAGTCTAAGGTCAGCTCAGGATACCAGAGGTCATTTGGTGGTTCCGGAGGTATACTGCGATAGAACTGAGAGGTACCACCCAAATACAATATCGGATGAGAATGACATCATAGTACACGACACCATTCATTTGTTTCTTTGAAATTTGGAACTAACGTTATTTGGATCGATATTTCTGACAATAACACAATTGAAAATCCCTTCCACTTCAACCGGAAATGGACCAAAGTCAAGAATTCTGTGACCATTTCTCTTCGTAGAGGCCATTTTATTCAAATTCAAATGGCTTGACTATGACGTCATGTTTCGCCAGGTTGCGAATTTCTTTCTGGTTCCCCAGCTTCAGGCTGATATAGTACACACTCAACAAGCATATAACTGTTCATTTTATTTGTAACATTACTGTCTGACTATAACAATAGCCGAAAGGCGTTACAAGTTGAACGTAAACGATTATCTTGAATGGTGAATTCAACCTATTTTCCACACTGTCCATAACTGACAACTTCTAATTTACTCAAACTGTCGAGAACGAGAGAAAGCTTCAGTCGGTAATTACGTCTAGGGAAAGCTGCGATTCGTTTGGTGGGTTGCGCGCCGCCGAACTTTATGTTTTACTGTGTCTGTGAAGTTCTGGAGGGATGCGATAACCCAAATTCTACTGTTTGTTAATCACGAGAGAAGGCAAAGAAAAGACCGAAGCTACTTTTCATTCTCCGTCGACTGATGGTTTCTCTGCGGCGTCAGTTGTATTACAATTTTGCGGTAACAGGTGATGAGGGTCCAGAAAAAATGGAAATTCGTATCTTCTCGCTCCGCGAATCGAAGATTGATTTGCTTTTCCCGATGAAGTGAAATGTTTGACTGGGTTTAAAAAGTATTACTGGCGGAATTTTGAAAATTAATATTTAACGGGAAGTACGGATATTTATAAATATATCGAATCTCAGTAATTCCAATTTATCTCCAGTTATGCTGTTTCAATAATAACTATTGAAAAAACGTTAATTATGTGACCGCTTCCTATTGAGTTATTAGCTAAAATGACTCATAATTCACACAGTTGATCACAATCACAGTTGATCAGATTCATAACTCACTTTCTTGAGATCAATCACAGATGAGCAAATTCATAACTTTACAGTTGTGTTTGAACTATTTTCATTCGCAAAGCAAGCCTTGAGAATTCATCTGCTTCATAATTCTTCTTAAATGTCAAACTTTGTCATTGAACTACCATTCTCGTTCGAATCACACCGGTAGTATCTTTTCTTTTATTGAATTTTCAAACTATTTGAATTTGAATAAAATTGCAAAATAGAAAATATTTTTCTATGTTGATATGGTAAACATTTTGAACAGTTATTGAAATGAACTGGACTGAGTTTCGAATACATTTCATCTTGAAATTATAATATTCATCGTTTGTTTAAAGATTCTTAAAACGAATATCAGAAACGGCTTATCAGATTTCCAAAAATGAAAAAAATGTTGAATAGAGAATTGGAATACCTTTCAAACGAGGTATCACAAAATCCCCCGTTCTATTTGAAAAAAAAAATTGGTAACGCCGAATGATGCAGGACTATTGTCTTTCTCATTAAAACATTCTAAAAATGACACCTTTTTACGTAAATTTCATCCGACCTTGATATCTTTAAAAAGTTAAGGGGGGAGGACTATTTATGTCCGAAATGTATTAAGAAATTCGAAATGAAATTTCAAGACTTCACCTCAACCAATATTCCTACACAGTAGGATCTGGTAAATGTCTGCTAGAAAAAACTTTCTCGGCTAATACCACGATGGATATTAAATTATACCCGACAAGACATTTATGAAAGTTACACCACTGAGGTACGATTTATTCATATTACTTATTATTGGCTACTGTATAGAAATACGTACGTATTTCTAGTCTTTACATACATCATCGGATAATTTTTGTGTATGGCTCTCCCCACTTTCCCCAGGGATCCATACCACCTCCAACCCTCTTTTTAT
>WOGO01004569.1:0-13159 GCA_015342085.1 Leptinotarsa defecta | reverse complement strand
GTAGAATATATTTAATTAGTAGTAAACGTTTTAAAATGGACGACATATTTTTTTCTGCACTGGCAGTTTTTGTTGAATCTAGTTGTCGCAGAACAAAAAGTAGATAGTTGGCCACTGTCACTTCTTCACGAATTATTATTCAGTCATCCTCGTTCACTGTGTTCCAACATGGTTTATTCTTTCTTATTAGTCAGTGGGTTATGCTTGAAGACTGGCAGTAAACAAATCTGAAGAAATGAACTTTAAACGCTCAAGCCAGTCTCGAATATACCTATACACCAGGTTGGTTAGTACCATGTCCACTAGATGGAGTGATATTCTGTTGTTCGCTCCAACTCAGGAAGAGGAATGAAATACTCTGAAAAAAATTCCCATTTTTAATTATGGAATATCATTGACTTTAGGTCGATGATGGTCCAAAACCGGTCTGCAAGTGTGTCTGTTCCAAAATTGAAGGTCGACTCTTTCAGTTGTATTGCCATTTGCATATGCAGAAACTTTTCTGTGAAGATTCCTGCACTGACGCCTGTCGGATATAATCCAAGAGGATTGAAAGAATTCCTATTTTCAATTATGGAATATCATTGACTTTAGGTCGAAGATGGCAACTATCTTGCACTGATGAGTGGTTAATGAGCCCGAAACCGGTCTGTAAGTGTCCCTGTTCCGAATTGCATATGCAGGAAATGCAGTGTGAAGATTCCTGTACTGCCGCCTGTCGGATATAATCCAACGCCCTTCGTGGTATTAGCCAGGAGAGTAGTTGTTTTCTCTGGCGTCAGTCTGGCTTGAACTGGCTTGAACGTTTAAAGTTTATTTCTTTAGATGGTTTACTCCACTGAATAAAGAATAGAAATTGTTGCAACCTATTATTGAAATAATGAATGTGCTAAAGCTGCTGCAAGAATTTATAATACGAATCATACAGACCACAACGTGAGCCATCAATACGTCAAACAGTCAATGGATAAGTTTCGAACTTCAGGTTTTGTTCACAACAGAAAACATGAAGTATCCTGTCCTGTCAGAAATGACGAAGTTGAAGTTGCAGTTTTAGGACATGTACAAATGGATAATCGACAATTTATCAGACAAGTAGCTAGAGCGTTTGGTGAATCAGCTACTATTGTTTTTCGGATTTTGAATGTCTACAAATTCCATCTTTTCAAAATAAAGCTAGTTCAGTAATTAGATGATCCTGATCGTCGACTTCAGTTTTGTGAGGTGTTCACAGTGGGAAATTGACCAATAACCCAAAGCTATTATACAATACATGTTTTTCAGACGAAAGTTCTTTCATGTTAAATAGTGAAGTGAATAGACATAATTGTTGTTACTGGAACGATGTGAATCCTCATTTGGCGATGGAAACATATTCACAAACTTCACAAAAATTGAATGTCTGGGCCGGCATGCTTGATAATCATATTGTTAGACCATTCTTCATTTGGGATAATCTCAATGGAGACACATACTTAAATACAACACAAAACTGGGTAGATCTAATGATTACACATATTTTAGAAAATGAAGACAATTTAGTAGAAAATGAAATAACATTCCAGCAGGATGGTGCACCCCTACATTTTGATGTTCGGGTGAGACACTTTTTGGACGAACGTTTTCCAATGCGTTGGATCGGCAGAAGGGATCCAGTGGAGTGGCCAGCTAGATCTCCTGATCTCTACTAAGCCCTCTACTAAGCACACAAATCTAGAAGACTTGCTACAGAGAATTGTTCGGGAATGCCGATTGCTGACTCTGGACATCTTGAATAATGTACGCTTTTGACAGTAGCCTGTATTATTGTATGGAACTAGGTGGAGGTCATTTTAAGGAATTTGTCCGTTGATTTCTTTTCCACTCAAATGAAACGTTCAATATTTAATTTCTCAATAACGAATGAACCAATTTCTAAAAAAAATACAAATGTGATAGAGGGACAAAAGACTTTTCAAATGATGTGTCACTCGATCCGTCATGCTATTGAAAAAAATAAGGGGGGTAGTTGCTGACCGCAGGGGGGTGAAGTTGCAGGTATGAATTTCATCTCAGAATTAGTTTCCCTATAAATAAAAATTGACATGTTGTTTAAAATTTCAGGTCACACGTCTGTTTTTGACTTACAGGGAAGGTCAAGTTTTCGTAGGAACACCCTATATATCTACTACCAGTAACTCTTGTCTATTTTGGATCGGGTATATTTGAATATGGGAATCAAATATATGCATAAATTGGATTGATGAAAACGTGAATCCAAAGTGTCTACGGAGTAATCACGCCCAGTATACGGGCCTGTATTACTACCTATAATAAAGCATATCCCCCAACGCAAATGCATCACCCTGTAATGCATGAACCTCTATGCTATTTGTTTTCATGAAAGGTTCATTGTCGAGGAGAGAGATCGTGCAGATTTCAAATCGAGATTGTTTTATTGGCACAACTAACGTTCCTCGGTAACTGTTCTCTCGAAGACATCTGCTTGATGACAACTGGAATGTCTTCAGTTCGTACGCTAAACGTGTTCGAGTCGATGCATTGAGAATTTGGAATTTCTGCGGGTTGAGATTTGTGAGAGGATTTACGTGCATGAAAAGTTGAATGTCGAAAATGTGAGTAGTGCCATTTCGTGAAAAAGTGAAGGTGTGATTTTTATGACAGAAGTCCTTAATGAAATGTTTCAATATTGAGATTTTACGAATCAAACACTGCAACAGAGAAAATGTTCAATATTTTCGAGTGCAATTGCTTTTTGTGCTTGAATGACACCAATATTTCTTTGCAAACCTTTTGTTGTAGGGAAATCAATGATCCTTACTTTTTTTGTGTTTATAACTTTCTATAATCTGAAAAATAGAGAAGAGTAGAGAATCTGTTGAAGTGTAAAAAAGAGCAAACTGAAAAGTTCGATCAAAAAAGTTACTGCATAGTATAAATCACTGAAGAGTCAGTCCAATTAGTCAAAAACTAGTTATGTTCACAAATATTGCCTGCGAATCAATTGTGAAAAAGGCATTTCTACAAATAGTTTTGGTTAGATGTTTAACTTTTTAGAAAACTTGTCTATTCTTGAAATTATCCGGTAGTTTATAGTAAGCAGTTAATATTTTGCTCAATATAATTTTTATTTCCAGATGACCCTTTATTTATTCTTCTTTCTATTAGTTATTTCAGGGATTTCAAATCATTTCATATAATATCAGATAATGGAAGTCCGAACTAATCAAATTGATCATGAAACATTATCAATCACCTTCAAACCGCCGATAAATTTTCAGGATGAACTTATCATTTTGTCCTTTATTTTACTTCAGTACCTTGATTTCCCATTGATTTAGCTTTCATTTTTAAGTTTTTGGAATGTTACATACCTAAAAAATATCAAGATGCACTCGCCTTTAGTTATAAATCCCCTCATTTTTTAGTGTTCAGTACATGCGATGACAAACACGTTATTATCTGCTGAAATTCGTTGTGAAATACTATGACAATTTTCCCTTTTATAGTTTCGTCATTATGGTTCTGAAGAGAGGAATTCGAGAATCAATTCAGAGAAAACTATTTTCTATACAGATCTCATTCTATGACTAATTAGTTATAATATTTCAAAAATACAAATATGTGAGCTCCATCAATTCAGGAAAATTCAGAGTCTATTCAAATATAAAAAATGGGGCTAAGTGTAAGAGTAGCTTCAAGCTGAACTTTGCCCTGGGCAGAAAATACTGTTTTTGTAATTTGCTTAATGAAATAATTTCATTATTATTACTGAAATTATAATAATCATCATTTTCTGAAATATTCGAGAGGGCGCGCCAGTATCATCAACCAATGACCACTCCCAATACCGCGCCATAACAAAAATCAATCAGTAAGTCCACTCCCACTACTTTCATTCATAAATTCACAAAGTTTTCGGTGATCCCGTAACGAAGTGCGGAGCCATTTTTGTTCTTTTACCATAGGCATGCGCTCATATAAATACGAAATTTAAGGATATTATAGAAGATTTTTTGTTAAGTTACTTATAACTAACTACAGACACTAAAGGCAATAATAACAACAGCGAATAAATTAAACACAATATCAATTTTCGACCGTTTATTATAACTAATCCGATGCCCTTAGTACCGTCGAACCCTTCTATACTACAGCACTGAACGCGTTTGCTGAGATTCTCATCCTAAGAGCGGTTGAAGGTCCCCGGCAACTCGAGCTGATCATGTGGTAAGCGAGCCTACTAGTTACATTATTCTACTGTGACCGTGTGGTGAGTGATTCCTGGGTTCGGGACTCATGTGTTCTGAGTACATGTTATAAGGCAAGAATGACAGCCTTCTGAATTTGTCCGGCCAAAATTTCTGTCCTTGTGGGGAAGCCAGCTTGATCATGAGATTCGGTAGTAGGGAATAACCATCATAACATAGTGGTTTGGATAGACCCTGTGGAGGTCGAAGAAAAAATCTCCACATTTCATTCTTTTTCCTCATATTCTAAGAAGATATTTGTCTCAGCCGAAGCTATAAACTCCACGACGAATATCGTCTTGCTCTGATGGTCAAGAAGAACTACATCAGGCTCATTAGCCTGAGGATGAGGAATGAATACATCCAATAAATTCGGTACTTCTCATATTCCACAACGAAATCAACTTTCCTCAGAGCTCAGGGCAACACCGTTGTTTCGTCAATACCGCAAAAGCGTTGCAAGTTGCGAAAAATTACCTTTTTGGAGGCATGTTATCTCGATGGCTATAGGCTAAGCCGTATATGTTGGACATGCCGACAAGTGCAGAGCATGATGAACCCCTCAGTTTCCTACTTCAGCCCATTCGACCTGAGAAAAGCGAAGGTCTTCAGGTATAAAAACGACTGAATGGAAAAAAATTAACTATCGTGGAGAACAGTACAAAGGTCAAAGAAAATTTGGTTTTTATTTTTTTGTGGATGGAATTGTTATTTCAGAACATAAAATAAATAAAAAAAGTTTTTCTTGAATCTGAATCTGTATCTATAACGATTCAACAATGAATCTTCAATGAAACGTTTCGTGACAATACGGCCACCCTCAACTTTTTTTTCAAATACTGACCCCTCCTTAGCTTTTTCGTAAATTGTTTTGATTTCTCCATACCGTATTCAACGGAATATTGTTATAGTTCTTAATCACACAACGATTGTTGTGTAATTTGTTACAATTAAAAAGTATATCACTTCATTTATCATTTTTAAATGCGTAAGCTTCGCTTGTTGTTGTTGTTGATGTCTATCCGATCTGTAGGAACTGTCAGATGTTTATGTACTTGGTTACATATCAAAGATGTAAACAAATGACGAAGGACTGAAATATTATTCACTTATACAAAATTAAATAGTGATAATGTTTTGGCCCGAAAGGTCGTATTTCGAACATTCGAATATTTAGACGATGATAAAGGAATTTGAAAGAATATGGTGCATTTGACGAATTTGATATTAGGTTAAGGAAATATGACCTACAAAATCAACAAAGTAAAAAAACTTTTGTTTTTCAATTTAGGATAAGTCACTTACAGAAATATTTCCAATGAAGATTATCCTTCACTAGAAATTGCCCAGGAACTGAAAATTTCTGTACAACCTACCAGAAATAATTCAGGAAAGAACAAATACAAATGCTGCAGTATATGCAAAGTTAATCAATCTAATGAAAGTTATTACGGAAAGAAAGTGCGATTTGCGAGTTGGTTAAGACGTAGAAATAGAAAAGTTGGTAATATTTCGAATAAATTATATGAAAGGGCCAATCGAAATTTACCAATAATGGTTGGTTCAACAGAAACATTCATTATAGGTGAACTTATACGAATGAATTGCTGCTCAGTCTCTGGCGGTAGTAGTTTCAATAATAGTGGTCCTTTGGCGAATTGAAATTGGCATCCCTCTGCATCAGTTTGTCCAAAATTTCTTGAAACCCAACTTGAAAACAAACTAGTATAATCTTATATTTCGAGAGTAGGGAAAATATCGTTTCACCCACTTCAGTGATGAGAATGAACATACTGTTAAAATGATCTGTATAGAATCTGAGAAAAGTGTATATTGAATTTCGACAATTCGTTAGTTTTTTCTCTGTCCTGTATATATCAAAGACAAATAAATTCAAGACATGGCGATATCTTGAATTCATTGAAGACTCTGGAGACATCTTGCATTTTGTTTTATGGAAGAGAGGAAATTGGCAGATCAAGATCTTCAGACGATGTGGTACTTCAGGTTTTACCGGGTTTTCCTGCAGCTGAAAGAGCAAATGTGCCACTGGAATCGATGAAGTCACCCCGGAGCGCTAATTAATTTTTGTTGTTGTTTCATGATTTATATTACTTTCTTCTTCAATAAAGAGAAAGTAAAATCAAGAACTAAATTTAAGAAAGGTTCATTTCGAAAAGAGTAATGTTTTGGAAAAGATACACGAATAATCTGATTCAACATATCAAACCAACACCATGAGTGGATTACGACTTATTTTGTATTTGAATGAGCAATATTCAATTATTTCTGGAAATATTCTGAAAACACTTTGAGCCATGAGATATTTCGTGAATTCACTATCATTTTCAATTTACCGACCTTTTTCTTCATATATGTTTGGTTGTATTTGAAAATTTTCAGTGAAAAATTTCACCTTCCAGGTTCTGGCTCACATTACTGATAGTGGCTCCTTGCATTGCAATAAGTGATGGTAGAACATTGACTTGTACGTGCTGGGATGGATACAGAGCTGAATATCACCAGAACGGTGCACAATGCGTTGCTACAGACCAGTTCCACATTATGCCTTGCAATATGGCCGTCGCGCCAAAATGTAAATGTTCTGGACGTGTTAGCAGTATTCTGAAAGATCGAACAGGTACGTATCGGTTAGTTCATCTGTATGAAACAATGGATAAACTGAAATTTGTTTATTAGAGATACCAAGTTTTCAGGTTTCAATAAAAAGTTGAAATCACAAGAAAAAAGATGTACATCCCCAGTTCTTCCTAACATTCGTTTTGTTTAAGTTTTTTTTTCATAACAACAAACATCATTCTGAGAAAGTTAAGATTTTTGAAACTCAAATGAAAACTAATTCCGTTCATTCCAACGAAATAAAAATATGCATTTCCATGAAATCGAATTATCAACTCATTTTCATTCCTCATTCCTCATTTTCATCTCCTATAATTTAATAATGTAAATAAATTATATGACTTGATGATGATGGATCTAAACAGACTTCATATGAGAAATCCAAGTTACATACGTCGTCGTCAAGAGTCTATATGTAAAGAATGAAGTAATCAAACATTATTATCTCTGGACTTCATCAACAATATTTTCGAGTTTCGAGTAACATTTCATAATCTCCGCCAGTGATACACTAAACTCACCCAATTCTCAAGGAAAAATTGGCTATTTCACTTTTCCAGCCATAATACTTGAACCTCTTCTATTATACAGTGAAACATAATTTATTATTACCACTCTTTCCAGGAAATGAAAGTCAGAATATCCGATATTCAACAAGAAATAATATCTAATATTATTGGCCGATACTCGAACGAAATTCATAACGTATTCTAGAAACAGAAATGTTACTCAAAACATGCAATACTAACTTACTTTTTTATGAAAAAACTATCAGGAGGTTATTTCTAGAAACAAACGAAAGTAACAAACCTTAAATTTCCTAATTGAAACGTAATTTCAATTTTAAACTTATACATATGGATATCTTGAAAAACATTTTCATATCAACATTTTGCTTATCATACCATTTTCTATTTTAAGGTACTTGGTGCACTAGGTACAGGAAAGGAGAAGAGCTGAAGCGGTGGCCTTGTGAGAATGTGAAAGAATGGGACGAATTTTTCCGAAGACATCCAGACTTTTTTTGAAATTGCTTATACATTCACCAATTATTATTCGATATTTATTTTTAATGTAAATTTGGTTATTACTATTATATTTTCTGCTGGAAAATAAATAGCCTTTTTGAATTTGAATTTTGAGTACAAATTAGGTCATATTCAAATAATAATTATTGGTTTATCAGTTTCATTTACAATTTATACTAGATTAAAATAAAAAAAGGTATGTCCGAATAGAAATTCAATATTCCAATACAGTCCTCCAGAACAAAATACTGTCCCTTGATGTGCTTTTCGTTAACCAAGAGATCAGGTGAGTTTTTGTCATCCCCTGATGATGCTGAATTGGTTAGCGAAACGCGAGTCAAAAAACAGTATTTTTGTTCTACTGAAGAAAATTGTTTTCGAAAGGTTTTGATAATCCTTAGAACAGGAGACCATCATGAGAAAATAGTTTTGAACATGAGTTGAATTATTATCAAATGAAGCTTTTCCGGCCTGAGACAGCTAGGTAATTGCAAATTTTGTTTTGGTTAATTGTGCCAAGGGGAATCCATACCTGAAGAAGCCATATATCGACTTCTATCCTTTCAGGTGACGAAAATTATGTGTACTCCATTTCTCTTGAAAACAATCAACAATATAATATATCCGACAAATTTGAAATCGGCTCATGGCTCCTTTGCTATAGAAAGGATTCAAATATTTGCTCATCATGCATATTATTTTCCAGTAAGTAACAGAATAAAAAAGAAATTTTCAAGAATGCTTTCTTTATTCAACTAGATTTTCAATAAGCAACGAATAAAACTACTTTCATCATAGATACATTTGACAAATAGTTGAATAGTGAGAATACATTCAGAAAGTATTTTTGGAAAGCTTGTCAATTGTTTCACAGTGAAAATAAAAGAATTATATATTGAAAAAGCCAAATGAGATTGCGCTGTTTCGATTTGCTATAGGTCTTCTTCAGTGATACTGGCCGGATGTGAATATTTATGGTTAGTTAAATATCGATACCATCGCCACCACCTTCGGGAATATGAATATGCTTCAATTCTAATTTATATAATTCTTAGAAATATTGTTTCATTTCAAAAAATCTAGCTATCATGAAAATAAAGATAAATCAAAATTTGTCAGATTTGTGGTCATGAAATATTCAGTTTTGTTATTATCAGTTATGCAATTTGTGAAGTTGAAAAAGGGCGGTCACATCATAATTAATCCTATAAAGAATCCATAAAAAATACATTTAGCAGACAGGCAGAAGATATGTGACGTTTTTTCAGAGTTTCTTGCTTCTTCATTCAACCCGGCAATAGGTAAGAATCAACCAGATACTAATAGATTACCCAATAGCTTCACATTCAGTCCTTATCATATTCCTCAAAATACAATTCTGAGAAAGATACTGGATCTTTCAAAGTAAAACTGATTATCATTTGAATTCTCCTCTAGATAGGTGTTGTAGATCCTACAACTCTATATCCAAATCAATAGAAATCGAAATATTTTCTAATTTCTTTGCAACCTTCACCACGTGTCTCTAACGTTCATACTATCACCATTTCCATATCTAACTATTGTAATTTGCACGGCACTTGATTAATAACTGTTCATAACACGATATTGCATATTATTTATAACAATCAAATCATTTATTGTTATTTTCACATCATCATTTATGAATACTTTTTGCGTTTGCCCCGTTTTGTATTCCACTGAGAATGAATAAATAAACTGCAAGTCATTGTTGAAAACTAAATAACTTAGCATCAGCAGTTTTGAATGGTTTAACTAGATATCTTTTCTCACACCAGATCAACACTGAAAGACACAATGCTGAGTCGAAGTCAATGTTCGTTAAGGTTCTCTCGGTTTCCATCCTTCCACAATTCTGAAAGTAGAGAAATTCAGATCAACAGAGTATCTGCCCGCTAATGTAATAAAGGCAAACTGAAAAATTCACAGAAAGTCATTACATAATACAAACTTCCGAAAAGTATAATTAGTCACTTCCGTACTTTTTATAAGTTCTGAGTAAAAAAGAATGTCCCGGTCTCGATCCGTCTTCAAAATAAAAAAAATATTGAAAATGCCTTTCATCAAATCATTTTGACATTTTTAATGATAATTTTTTTTGAGCTAGTCTAGTTCAAAACTCCAGACATACTTTTCCGAAACGTTATGACAATAATCCTTGCGCGGATCAAACACAGAACACGAGGCAAACCCAAAAAACAGCTCATTATTGAATGAAAAAATTCCATATCATTATATTTTGTAGTAGCTACTAATTGTACAAATGCAAATTTGTTGAATAACTATCATGTTATTATTTCAGATGCGATGGGAAATATTCCATTCGACTGATATGCTGCTATTGATAAATACTGTTTAGTCATTTTATTCTGGAAATATGCCATCGGATATAATTATACGCACATTCATTTTTGTATGTGAATAACAAAATAAACAATTTGATTCTGGATATTTGCCTTTCAATTAATGGAAATAATTGGGAAAAAATATATTTCCAAATGTATATCATCATACATTTTGACAGTTGAAATAAATAAATCAAATTTATGGATTGGGATTTGATCCTTCACAGAGATGTAACATGTACAGGGCATTCAGTGGATTAGTTGGCTAATGAGAGCTTTTAATGTTTCGAGAAACATCGAAAGGCAACATTTTTGAATTTTGCGGCATATGCCATTTTGAAAACCCTCGGAGTTTTCTTCACAATAATGTCACTAACACAAATACTGCTCCTGCATCACCCGATGACGCCAAAATGATGGGTGAAATTCGTGTCGAAAAAGCTGTTACAGTTTTGATGTGAGAGTCGTGTTATTGAAGTAACTCTATGGTAGATAATACGGTTGTATCTCTATCAATGAAGAAAAATGTTTTCTCCTTCTCAATAACTGCATGAAAAATTAGTTCCTGCCAAAAAAATAACAAAACGATATGATGGAAATAGGCTACAACATGAAATCATTCAATGTATTTGAATTATTCAAACAGGATGTACTATTGAAAAAAACAGACCTTTCTCGAGGTGGCGATTAAAAAAAAATATATCACTTATACCAGTAGAGTTTTATGAGTTCCATCCATTCGGCAATGTGCGATCCGATCCTTGAATACTGAATTTGATACAATAGATATCAATAAATAAGTTAATGATAAGTCAACATGTAGAAAGTAACTTTTCAACAATTATCAGTAAAATTTCTTACAGAAATATTGTTGTTTTTCGTTGAAAACGAGGATGATTTTTTTCAATGGCAACTTCAAGGTTTCGACTGTATGAAGAGAAGTTATAAAAGTTATTGGCATTCTGAATTTCACTTGATGAATTTTCATTTCAAGTTTTCGAAATGTTATGCTTCAACATTTATACATTTAGAGATATTTTGTTCTGGATGGGGTAAGGGAATTATCAGTGAAATACGCTTTTAAAAAGCAAACTTATTCCATTTGTACAATTTTTTGGGCATTGGTCTCCGAACGGCGACTTCTTCAGCACAACAAAATGAAAATATAATAAAGGAGAGCCAAACAAATGAACAAAACTCACAAATGCACCGAAATTCCTGGAAAATCTAATAAATCTTTTATGTGGAGTTATTCTAGTCAATGATGTTCTGGAAGTTGTTCCAACATAATACAAATAACAATTATTACAAAGTATGTTATAAACAACAATGGATTTTTCCAATCTCGTTAGTTCGAATTTTCATTGTCTAATTTGATATAAATTGATTTGAAATCCCTGAAAGGATTTGTAAAAAATTAAAAATATTAGCTGAAAAATAACAATTATACTAAGCAAATGAACTCAAATTTCAATGAAATAAAATACAAGCAACAATCAAAAAATAAAAATAAAAATTTAACTATAAACATGGGATAAAAATAAAAAAAAATTAAAAAATCATTAACAAGAAATGAAAAATGAAAAATTAAAAGATTCCAAACCAAGATACTATATGACGTTTCGATTGTTAGTATCCACAATCATCTCCAGGTAATACCTGGACTTGTTTCGCTTGTTCCAGTGACCAACTCATGTCAAACGGTCAGCTTCCGCTAAAACCGATGAAGCGGCGAGAGGAAAGAGAGAATAGGTGAAAGCTATCGAATGACCTATAAATAGTCAGATCTCGGAGAAATGAGTCCAATTATCACCCGAAGACGATTGTGGATACTAACAATCGAAACGTCGTGTAGTAACTTGGTTTGGAATTTTCTGATTTTTATTTTTCATTTCTTGTTAATGATTTTTTATTTATTTTTTTAATTTATATCTCGTGTTCAACCGTTTAATTTTTTATTTTAATTTTTTGGTTGTTGCTTGTATTTTATTTCATTGTAATTTCAGTTTTTTCCTTAATATGGTTTTATTTATTTTATATCAATCTATATCATATTATACAATGGAATTCCGAACTAATGAAATGCACCACGAAACATTGTCAACAAAGATTTTTCTCAAATTGAGTGTGTTTCGATTGTTTTGAAGTTTACAATAACTATATTATCCCTTTTCAAAATATTCATATCATTATCTTTCTGGAATTTTCTATAAATTTGAAGTATAATACGTTTACAGTGCTAGAAAATTATTAATATTTGATTCTTCCATGTTGCTGACTACCTAAAAATCATTTGTATTTTCCGTCCTACTATTTGTGGTTAGACAGAATACAAAAACGGGTATCTACAGTAAACATATTCAATCGTGAATGTAATGAATTATATATGGATGGAGTTTTCCAATTAACAATTGGAATTCAGACTGTGAAATATGAAATCCTCAGAGAGGTCGATGAAAAATTCCGATAACTCTGATAAAAAATAAAATTTGTTGCATCACTTGTCGCTCAAATGACACTTCAATTTTTTTTCAAATAGACTGGGTGTCCAGAGATAATTCGTTTGATAGATATTTCAATTCTACATTTACCATTTTATTATTTTCGGAATTCCGTTCAGCCGTTCAGCCCTTCTTGAGTAATTAGCAGTTTGATTCTAACGAACGATGAATGTCATAATTAAAAAAAAAGTATTCTGGGGTCACTCCAGTTCATTTCAGTAAATGTTTAAATTAGTCAACCCCACTTTTTGTCGATGAAGAAGTTTGTTTACGATTTGATTATGTGATGTTTCTGGGGTGATTTCGTTAGGAGTACCTCCCAATCTAACCATGAGCTCTGGAGTAGACTGCGGTTGTGTGACGTGAACCTCAGT
>WOGO01004568.1:0-13161 GCA_015342085.1 Leptinotarsa defecta | reverse complement strand
AAGGTAAGACATCGTTAATCCTTAGCGCGCACAAGTTTCGACTTCTGAGGGTTGTCGTTCGTAGGGGTGCGACAGCTGGTTAACGAAATAAAGAGATTTTAAAAAACAACAGATTAGGAATGAATCACAAATATGAGTTACAAATAATATAAATGAAAGTATTCCGTTTTTTAGGTTTGCTTAAAATGATGGTCAACAAAAAAACATGTTACACAGTAACATTTGTTGCAGCCAACACATCGATATTTCGTATGTGAGGACTTATTCAATGCTTCTTTTCTTCCTTTTTCAGCTTTCATATCACGGTAACACACAATACAGCGCAAACGAGAAGACTGCTCCTCCAAAAAATGTCCACTTTCTGGCGTTCTTGATTCGTCTTCAATGGTTTCTGTTGTTTCAGAAATTCGCAACAAAGATAGGCATAATTTTTCTCTAAACTCAGTGATGGAGATTTTGTCTTGTGTAACCTTCTTGAAAACTAAGTGGTCATTGACGATGACGAAGCGTAATTATATCTCAATTGCAAGTTTTGCGTACCACTTACTACCTCAACGTAAACAATGCGAGAAACCTTTGATCTGATCTGCCAAATCAATATACGATTTTGCTTTATTATAATCTAAAATCACCTCAGGTTTTTCAATGTTACCACCTCGTTGCTGAATTGTCTTTATATTGGAGTGTGCCCCTTTCATCACACCACTTTTTTTTGCAAAAATTCTTTTGGGCTTGAGCTTCTTCTGCACAACTTCTTTCGGATTGTATTTTCGGTTATTACGCAAAGTGCCAACCAAATGCCTTTGTCTATTCAGGAGTTCGGTAGCTAGTGAGACACTAGTATAATTATTGTCAGTAAATATTTGGCGACCTTAATCTAGCAAGTATTGCATGAGAGAAAACACAACATTTGAAGATGCTTGTCCTCCTTGAGCTTCATCAGTACCACAATAAATTTGAAAGTTGTATGTATAGCCACCTTCACAGCATAGTTTGTATACCTTTATGCCAAATTTATGTCTCTTGTTTTTTATATATTGTCTAAATCTAAGTCCACCTCGGAATGGGACCATTGTCTCGTCAATGCATACTTGGAAACCAGAAGTATAAACATCTTGAAAACTTGCCACAATTTGTGTGATATGGGGAGTCGATCTGCACTCAGCGTCGTGTCTTGGTTATTGCTAAAATGTCACATGGCTAAGAGTGATTCAAATCTATTCCGAGGAATAATTTTGGAAATACGATTCGAATATAACGGACTTTTTTCCAGTATAACCTCACGGATGGCATACTACATGATCCCATCCATATGAGCACACTTAAAAATTTTTCCATTTCTTCATTTGTCGTAGGGGTCCATTTATTTATTCGTGATTTAGGCTTGTTTTCTTTAGTCAATTGTTGTTCAGCCTAACGGTTTGTGTCTGTCACTATTTCATCTGTTATAAATAGTTTGAATACATCATAGGGGCGTTTGCTGATATAATCAGTATAAAGGTAAGCTTTTATCCCAGGATTACTTACAGAAAGAGGAAATTGTTTGAAAGATGTTGCATCAACAGGATTCCATATTAGATGGTTCAGATCTTCGATATTGACTGGTTCATCTTCATCTTGTACAGTATACTGTGCAATTACATCCTCTATAACTTGATCCGTATTGCTAACACTTTCAAGTATGGCTATATCAATATTTTGCCTGCTAGTAGAAGATACATCATTTTGATTAAGCACATTTTGCTCAATCTTGTTACCTCCCAGTTTTTTTTTGACGGGAAACATCTTCAGAACTATTACTACTATCTGATTCAAATTCACTGCTTGGCGAGTATGCATCAGACAAATAAACATCGCCAAATTGACTACAATTACTTTCATCGTCAGATAATTTTTCATTCCATAAGTCTTGAAGTCGTTTTTTTTTACTGTACTGGTCAGACATGGTGTAAACCAAATATGATGTTTACTGCACCAAGATACAATATAAATGATCACCCGCGCAATACTATTTGGAACGATTTGCGATAAAACACAAGTCTGAACAAGTAATTGTGTGACACGTTTTATATGCCACATGGCCCCAGAGTATAATATAGTCCTACAGGCCACGCGACATAAAACTCATACCACACACAACATTAGCTATAAATCTAAAACAAAAAAAGATGTTTGTATGTAAATTATAACACTGTTGATTTCACGTCAAAATGGAGCCAGAAAATTAAAAAAGAAAATTGGCCCAGATGACCTAATTTTTTGGCGCTTAACATGTTAAAGGCTTATAAGCATATATCGAATTAATCATAGAAAAGTATCGGAAACAAAATGATAAAAATACTCGAGAAAATGAACAAGATTTATATGTTGAATACTTCAATAATTCCTTAATAACTCGTTTAGAAAACAAACCAAATAAAATTCTTGACAACCAACAGATTATTTCCACTTAAAACAAAGTTCTGCTTTTATAAAATAATAAGGGTTTCCATTGAACACAAATGAACTCGTGATGCACTGTTATGGTAAGAAATATTGCTTTAGTTCTATCCCAACACCAAACCGTTATTTTTAATACATCAGCATGTGTTTCAATCACCAAGTGATCATCTTCAAGCGGAAGATTAAACAAACATTACATCGGTAACCCTATCTTAGTAATCATTTCAAAAATATGTTTATCATGTTACTGTATACTTCCATGAGGACATTGTTAAATTGTGTGAAAAGTAAAAGATTCGATTTTTGTTGTTACCTTCGCTTATAAGCAGCTTTATTCCCTAAAGTGGGATTATCATCAATCATTTCTGATACGGATTCTTCAGCAATTGTTGAAAGGAAGGATTTAGATGACTGACTCCTTGATGAAGAATGCAGACCCATGGCTTTGGAGGGCAGACTGTTGGAGGACGTTGAAAGAAGAATGTTATTTGTAGCAGGCAGGCTGTCAATTGTGGGAGGTGATTTGTCATTTGTGGAAGGCGGGCAGTCAAATGTGAAACGAGAACAGTCAATTGAGGGAGCCAGGCTATCGATTTTGGGAGGCAGACTGTCAGGCATAGGAGGCAGACTTTCAGGCATATGAGGCAGACTGTCAGATGCAGAAAACAAACAGTTACATACTGCAGAGAAGCAATTGCACACGGAGGGCAAATCATTGAACTTAGAAAGAATTGGTGAAATAGTACTTGAAATGAAACTGGAATGATGAATACGACTGATCTCCTCTACGCCTTCCACCTCAATAGGTACATTCTGAAAAATATGTCTGGGTTTCATTTTCTTCTGTACAGACCTGCCCTCTAACGAATCAGTAATCCGTTCTGTCTTTTTTCTACCCTTTGGAGTTTTCAACTCTGCTTAATTTGGGTTGCCAATGTTCAAATTTTTCTCCAAGACAACCTTAAGTCTGCGTGTGTTATGTCCCACAGCAAAATTATATAGGGAAAGGAAATCTTCGTTGAATCCATTTATGTAACGTTTCCCCAATATGTAACACTCCACCTTATTATCCTGTGATATTATTTCTGACCTGGGAATGACCGTCTGCATGCCATTGTCAATAGTTACAAGTGAAAAAGCTGCCATGACGCGATCACTATTGATGTATAAGTGAATACAACAATGACAATATTCAGACTTACCCTGTATACACTAACTTTTAAATTTACAATAATATGCAGAGTAAACCAACGACTTTCTTCCAAACCTTTCACCTTGAAATTCATAATGGGTACCTGAAGATTATGGGCGGTACCATATTCAGACTTACCCTGTATACACTAACTTTTAAATTTACAATAATATGCAGACTAAACCATCGACTTTCTTCCGAACCTTTCACCTCAAAATTCATAATGGGTACCTAAAGATGGACGGTACCGTACTTGGACTTACCCTGTATAAAACAACTTTTGACTTCACTATAGATATGAATGAATGAAATTACTACCCGAATTATTCAGATTATTAGTTTTCAGTTTAATTATATCCCTGATTAAAATGATCATGTGAAATTATAATATCAAACTAAAGGTTTCATTGAACACGTGTAACAAGCACTAAGCACTGTTTACAAATGATCGGGGGCGGGAGGGTGAAGGATAAAACCAATGCGCATGATCAGTTTGGTCGCAGTGCAATTTTTACCTCCAAACAGGTATCTAAGGGCCATGCATTCTGAATAAAGCACTAATGCAAATGTTACCCTTCTGTTTCCGTTCTAACTAAAAATTCGAAATCTGCCACAAAAATAAAAAATACATGAAATAAAGAATTGCAAAAATGATAATAATAATCTGAATTTGAATATAATTTTAGCCCACTTCCAGTACCCCAAATAATGTAAAAGTTGACACACATATCAAGGGTTGATCACAAAACAGGAATTTTATAAAAATGATGTATCGATGATGTTTATTTATCCGGTTGAAAATTTGCAATCAATTGTACAGAATCATCTCGCAGAATTGCCCAATAACTTCAGCAATAAAATAATATATACCCGGTTAATTTGAGAATGTCAACGTGTTTATCAGAAATACACTGATAGTTTCGAAGTGTGGCTCCAAATGGTGAAACAGCAAATACAATGTATCTCTCATGATACTAAGATATGTTGATTCCTACCAGAATTATTTATGACGAGTGTTTGACACCGAAAAACATTTTTTAGTTTACCTCAACTTCATTCACATATTGCCTTATTTAAACTTGACAAAAAATTATATACATTTCCCTTATTTTTAAAGGTAGTTGATTGAAATTTGGAATATCCCATATACATAATAATTGGCACTTTTTGAACTACAAATGATTTTTTTTTCACTTCTGGTTTCGCCGGAAGAAATACCAACTTTCCATTTTTAAATGAGACACCCTGTTATAAGTAATTGACTGGTCTGGTGTACTGTGTAAATCTTCATGGACGAATAAAAATTATCTATCTATCTGTATATCACCACATGTTCGGTTAGGGATGATCATAAGGAATCCAGCGAAACCTACCAGGTTTGAGGTTTTTATCTCCAAAGACTACATTTATATATAGGGAGTTCCACTTAAAAATCTAAAATTGGTATCACTTCCGGCGAAATCATTATGCCTACAATCTACAAGCAACTATCAAAACGAATAATCAATTCTGTTTTTCGAAGCTCTTCCTCTGAATATAAAAAAAAATCAATTTTTATTTTTTTCTTTATAATACCTAATCAATTCGGAATATCTCGTGAGTTTTCTAAGTGGGTGTCAAAAAAAAGCACTTTTTCTATATAAATGCATAAATTATTGATCATGAACATACCTTTCAGCAGCTCCAATATAATTTGTTTGGCGGTAGATTACCTACCCTACATTCCAAACAAGTATATTCGGGAAGTTGCTTGGAGATGTCTAATTTCAAGAAATTAATACATTTTTCATGGTATATGTGGTAACACTGTGGCAAGACCTGATCTCCTGCATCGAATAGCTGAAACAAAAAGATGATATTACTCCTACAAGCAATATAACTGGGAATGTAAAGATTTAAAAAACTCCTTAGTCGAGTGCAGGTGAATGGAAGAGAAAGTATGACAGTTGAAATCATATGGCGTTCGAAATGAGATAAATAAATAGGGTATCCAAAGCAGTTTGATAGCTTCAGAAATTTAAAAAAAACAACTATTTTCAGGTATATATAACATCAAAGTTATCTTTAAAAAATTGAAAAGCCGTGTTACCACCTACAATCATACTAGGGTTTATTCATTTATAGTTAGTCATTTCATACTCACGTTGAAAGAAGGGCTTGTCCAATATGCTACAAGTTCGGCATTCTTGCAAACAATGGTTTAAGCCTGTTAACCCTTAATTACTCGCGCTAATTTATTCGAACTTTTTCCCACGTGGTGTATTTTGTACACCACCATTAATTTGACTTGTTTTCAGGTGAAATGAAAACGCAATTTTTTTGTTGGCGGTAATTTAAATTAAACAATGCAAATAAAGTATTTACGAACATTTTAATCATGTTGAAAACCTGACAAAAAAACAAAATCTATTTCAAAAAGCCTTTAATCTTCTTCTGCTTCCTCATCGTGGCCTAAATTATGACAAGTTTGACATTTTATTACAGCTGTAGTATGTTCTTTGCATACAAAATTTCGACACAATGTACACCTCATTGTAGTCACTCTGTTTTTAGAGCGTCCACATAATACACAACGGCTCCTTATTTTTTGAGGTGGTTCTGCAGGAGTTACGTCTTCATTGGCTTGGTTATACTTGGACAATAAAAGTTTGATCCTCACTGGTAAGTTTTTCAATTTTGATCTTTCGGCAAGATGTTTTTCCATTAGAAGCAAAGCCATTGATTTCAAAAACGTTCTTCGATTTTTTGCCGGGTTATCAGGATGTGTTCCATTATATTTCTATATAGTGTGCGTTCACTCCAGCTATGTTCAGCAAATGAAAGAAAATGCACAACGGCCATCTATTGGTTCTACGCGAAACTGAGTAATTTCCACAAAGCTGATCAACTGTGTCAACACCGCCTTTGGTGTCATTGTAGAAATGGATAACTTCTGGCTTATGTGTATTTGGGTTCACCGCATCATCATCGTGCATGGTTGAAATCAATATAACTGCCTTATTTTTCTTAGGAGCAAAAGAAACCATCATCAAATTTTTTTGAAAGCCAAAAAGAGCTGATTTTATAGCTCTATTTTTATGCGGCTGGAATTCAGATGGAATATCAGCCTTGTTTTTCCGGAGGGTGCCCACAAGTGTGATTTTTTTTTTTGCAACAGTTCCATTGCAAGTGGACAACTGGTGTACCAGTTATCACAAGTCAAATTACGGTTCTTTCCTCCTACATGCTCTAGAAGTCTCATTACAATATCTCGTGGGGAATTGGATACTTTGTATTGTCCATCTGGTTGCTGCCCACAATATATTTCTAGGTTGGAAGTATAATACGTCTTGGCATCGCATAGTGCGAACAGTTTCAATCCATACTTTGCCGGTTTACTGGGTATGTATTGTATGAAATTGCAGCGGCCCCGCTGTTTGTAATCAATTTGGCATCTCGTTCTCTGGAATAATTTGTGTGTTGGCTCTCAACAAATTTATTCGTATTCAATACAATATCATCAATCATTTCATTTGTGAAGAATTTTTGGAACGCGTCAAGTTCATTTGTTATATTTATTGCACAACGGTTAGGACGTGGCAATATTTTTACAATGTTTTTGTGAGAGGTTTTGGCAAACTTGCGCACAACAGGTGTCTTTTGCCATTTTATAGCTCTATTTTTCCCAAAGAAAAACTCCCCATCGGCACTTTCATCTCCATCAGTCTCACTAGAAATCTCATCTTCACGGTCACTACCTTCTAGTTCTGACGTATATACTGTCATGGTCACTTTGAGTAACCACCATCTCTTCATCTTCGTCATCTTCCTCATAGCCCAGAAATTCTTCATCTGAACTTCCAGCCTCTAAGTAGGCCCTCATTTCCTCCTCCGTTAGGCATTTGGGATTTTTTATGGGAATAGAAGACCTGAAATCATGAAAAATGAATGAATGAATAAATCAACTTAGCGTAAAAATAAGCGAGAAAACTTTCAGATGTCGAAAAATACCCATACATAACACCATCGCACAATAAAACTAACGTGTTTGTAAACAATATTGAATACTTACATAATTTATCCTATTTCCCGCGCGGTGTATTCTAGGCACCAACGTGACAACGCGTCAAAATTTACGTATAAACACACAGCTCAGTCGGGCGTTCGGCGTATAACTGATCGATCACATCCCAGACATGTTAGACATAGGTTAGATGGGAGTCTAGAGCCACAAAAAAAATTCTACGTTCGATGGTAGCAAGAAATTTGGCGCTGGTGTACAAAATACACCAGCGCGAGTAATTAAGGGTTAAGGGTCTTGTACAGATTATTTGTTTTTTATCTCCATATGAACATTTATATATCCAGGCCTGTCTGTGTACCTCCTTCTGAATCTCCTATACAAAGGGCCTTCTATTTTGTTTAACATCTTCCGTCTGCACTATTGTAAGATGCAACCTTTTGCATTTGTTGCTACCACATCTCAATCCACAGTATAAAAAGTCATGGGTTTTGTTACAGTTCTTTCTTCCGCATTCTCGGAATAGTATGTAATCCTTGCAAGACATGGTGGATTGTCTTGAATGAGTTTTTTGAATTAGACAATGTCTGAGAGTATCAAGCATGTAAAAAAAACAACCCCATATAAAACAACAACGTAATATAAAACAACAACGCAATTGGATATCTCTCGGTCCTTAATTGTTTCCTTTCCTTTCAGGATTGCATACTCTTCGCTTCCTGTCTTACAGAAGGGGCAAACAAAGCCAGACAATTGAGGATTAATACTGTCGACATATAATTTTACCATGCAGGTTTGGCAGACAATATAGTAACACCTTATGAACATGCCGATGTTCTCCATCTGTATGCAACATATACTGCAAGATGAGTCTGTTTCACCTTCATCAATGTGCAATTTTTGGCAACTGCCACCGCAACTGCTATATTTGTAGCGTTTACATATGACATTGATCTGTCGTGAACGTACAGCTTCTGGTATAATTATTTTATGGATTTGTTTGTTTCCAAGCAGATACAATAACTTTTCTGTTTCTGTAACGTGCATGTAGTTGCATTGCCTCCCCTTCTGACAACTTAACAGCGTATACTCCTTGCAGTATTCATAGGAATGAATTTTAGGACAGTTATCCACAAAACACCTTTCCAATTGACAGTCTAGACACCTTGAAGAAAATTAAATCAAAATATTGCAACAATATCCAGATATTCTAAATAAGACTCGAGTGGAATCTCTCAATGGGACTATTGCTGTTAGGTTTATACGCTGTGACATGGTGAATATCGATTTGGTGTAATAAACAGAAATCTTGAATAACATGATTTTTGAATTCTAGTCCATTGTCGCATGTAATTTCATTCGGTATTCCGTAATGACTTATATATTGAATTAGCTTATTGGTCGTTTTTATAGCTGTTAGTGAATTAACAGGGTAGGCTTGACCAAATTTTGAGAAGCTGTCAATTATTGTTATGAAGTATTGACCGGCATATTTGAACGAGTCAATATACAAATGTTCGAGAGGACTTTGTCCTATCGCCGTGGGTTTGAAGACGAGCGCTGTGGAGTGACGTTCGTACTTCGATTTCTGATAGATTTCGCAAGTATTAACGTAATTTCTCACATCTTTGTCTATATCAGGCCAATAAAAATGTTTCTTAAGTGCAGTGAGATTTTCATTTATACCTCTATGTGTAGTTTTCGTCTCATGATAATATTTTCACTTAAGTTTTCTTTCCGTTTCGTCTGTAACATCTGTTACCATTTTATTAGATATAATTAAATTGAACGAATTATTTTTAAAGTTAGTAGTAACTGACTGGATGAAGTGAAGTTTCAATTTTTCGGATTTGAAAAGGACACAATACATAATGTTGGGTTTCAAATAGTCTTTAATCATGTCAAAATAGATTTCATGAAAATTTGATTCTTCTGGAATTTGCCAATGTGTACGATTTCTATCAAATATTTTTTCATGTTTTGATTTCGCTTGAGAGGTTTTACTAAGTGAAATGATCATCTGATTTTTATATGTTATAATAGTTTTTTCTGTGTAAGGGATTGTTGGTGTGGGTTCTTCATGACTTCATGTGTATAGTCTCGTTGTCACTCATGACTTTCTTGTGACTAGTCGCGGGTTTTGTTATTATATCTGATAACACTTTCATTTTATCATTTACGTTCTTGTTACTGCTTTCTTGAATTTCTTCAGGGTTAATTGATTTTGAAGTGTATGGTTCATTGAATTGTGAAAGTTCGGAGTCAATAATTCAATCTATTTCTTCTGGAGATATTTCGGGAATTTCATTTTTATTATTCGTCATAGAGAGGTTATCTACGTCATCTATTATGTCAAAGGGATGCATTTCATATGTGAGATAATGCGTCTGAATTTGTATTATGTTTGCCTTTTTTATATATTATGTTATAATCATATTTCTCTTATTTTAAATGCCATCTTACTAGTTTCGAATTGGGTTCTTTTAAGGAAAATAACCATTGAAATGGTTTGTGATTGCTAATTATATTGAATTTTGTTCCGAACAAATTCAGTCTGAAATATTCAGTAGATCATACTATAGCAAGGAGTTCTTTTTCAATCGTACTATAATTGCATTTGGCTGGGTTTAGTGTCCTTGACGGTTATGCAATTGGTAAGTTATTACCGATGGGTCCTTGAGATAATATGGCGCCAATAGCAAAATTATGAGCGTTCGTTGTGACATTGAAAGGTTTCAAAAAGTCTGGGTGTTGCCAAATCGGGTCATTCATTAAAATTCGTTCACAACTATCGAAGCTTTCTATGAATTCAGAAGTATGTTTAATTTGTTTGCCCTTCTTCAAACATTGAGTTAGGGGTTTTGTTATTTTTGCAAAGTTATTAATAAATTTGCGGTTGTAACCGATGAGTCCTAGAAATGATTTTCTCTTTCGCTGTTTTAGGAAATGGACATTTTTAAATAGCAGATATTTTTTTTGGATTTGGGTTAATACCTTCCGGAGTAATTACGTGACCTAAAAATTATTGGGTTGGCATAAACATTTCGTTTTATTCAATTGTATTTTAAGTCCGGCTTCTTGTAATCTTTGAAAAACTAAGTGTAAGTTACTAATGTGTTTTTATAAGGAAGTGGAAAAAATTATGTCGTCCATGTAGACAAGGCAAATTTTATTTTGTAGATCTCTCAGTATATTGTCCATAGCACATTGGAATGTAGCTGGAGCGTTTTTCAGACCAAAAGGCATTCTAGTAAATTCGTAGTGACCATTTTCTACATTAAATGCTGTTTTTGGGATGGAATCTCTGGGCATTTCGATTTGGTGAAATCCAGATGCCAAATTCAATGTGATTAAGTACTGGCTTCTGCCAAGCTTGTCGAGGATGTCCGTTATATTTGAGATGCGATATCTGTTTTCAATTGTTTCTCGTTGACTTTTCTATAATCTACTTATACTCTCCATTTTTGTTTTCCGCTTGCGTCGATTTTCTTTGGTACGATCCAAATCGGGGAGCTCGACGGCGATTGAGATGCACTGATAATTCCATCTTCTAACATTTTATCAACCCGTCATTTGTCGCTATCTACTGTCAAACGTGATTTGTCGCGCGTGATTATTTTGCTCACATTGAGGATTTCACCGATTGTATGGGTATTTTAGCCAAAATAATTCAGCAAACAAGTGTCTCTCAATAATATATTAACACATTAGCGCCTGAATTAATTATTTTTTAGAAAATCGAATTTGAATGTATGAACAGCACTGATAATAATCTAAAGCATATAAATCGCACAAAAATAATGTATTCAGAATTCAGTTTTTTTAGAAAAAATACGTTACCATAAGGTAACGCTAGGAGCCTATGAGGTCAATCAATACGAGTTTCAAACTTTTTATTTCAAATAAATACATGCTATTGTGTTTTATGAAATATGAAGAAACATTCAATGCACCGTCCAACATTACATTTTTGGCACATTATTCTTCCAACTGATGTTCAACCTTCTCCAGCACAACGTCGTCGCTTGTTTTCTAGAATGCGAATAATAAGATGTTCTCTTCCATCGTACCTCAGGTCATCAGATACTCTGTTCAATGTAACTGAGCTAGATGATGTTGAGGTCCTTCCTGTCCCTTTCGGTTCCGTTCCATAAATCTTCAAATATATTGTTACAATTTGTCTCCTGAACTCCAACTGTGGAAAAGTTCCACCACTTTTTTTGTGAATTTGCCAACCATTTTGTATTCAAACATCTACTGTCCATGTGAATATACACCACCACCATTTTTTACCCCTAAGAGATATACGATAACATGAGATCAGTGCCCCCCATGAATGAATTATATTTGGAAATAACTTATGGCCGTGGAACTTTTTTTGTCCGCTTGAGAATAACGACGGACACTTCCAATCAGCTGTACTCCGAAGCAAGTGGAAGCAACGGTAACGACTCCGTTATCAACCCATCTGACGAATAGAATCCCACTATTCTTATCAAGAATCGATTCATATGTGCCCCTTTGTTTTTTCTGCAGTGCTTTTTTGTCAGTTAGAGGCAAGCTATTTGGTGTTCGATTCTCTCTGAATGTACCAGTGCCTTGACAACCGTTTTCCTTCAGATGTTTCAATAAGGCCATGCTGGTGAATAGGTTATCAAAATATAATTTGTATGGTTGTGGACCCTTTGCTCGAACAAGTTCATCCAACATGGTTACCAAGGGAGCAGAAGATTTACCATATGCATTTTCATATGAAACTGAACGTCCTTCATCTCTGCAGTAGTCTCTTCCACAAGCAACTCCATGATATCTCTATCCATAAACATTTGAAATAGATCGACAGGGGACAAATCTTTATATTTTCTATATGCATTTTTTTCGAAAGAAGACCCGGGGATTGGACTTTCCTATACGTCTCCTTGAATCCATACAATATTTTCTGGTCCCTTTTTCTTTTTTCTTCATCTCTGGAGGTTGAGGCTTACCTTCTGAAGATTGAAGATTTGCTGTTTGGCTTGACATTTTGGTGTTTGATTTTAAGATTTCGAATTTGATGCTCTTGATGAGACAGTAGCAAACGGAACTGGCGTGGACGGAAGAATAACAAAGTCAGATCGATTTTCAATAAGACTTTTAGTAGGCACTGTCGTGAAATGGGGAGTGTCGTCATCAGCTTCAGTTTCGATTATATCATCTTGAGTATAGCTGCCGCCAATACGGTCATTATTGCCTAACTGAATTTCAGATGCAGCTTGTAGTTGTGAACCAGATAAATTATCAAATAATCCACCACCATCTTCCTCTCCTGAATCTTCATCAGTTAATACTCCTGCATTTGGTGGTTAAATATAAATTCACCATAAGCCATTTCTAGGGCTTCTTGCAAGCTAAATCCACTTCTAAAAAAGAAATGAAAAAATGTCAGTAGTCGAAACGCCTAGCGTAACCATGCGGTAACACGCGTACAAACACACCTGCATCAAAGCTGAGATAACCTCAAATCATGCATTTACAGTAACAATAATTA
>WOGO01004567.1:0-13164 GCA_015342085.1 Leptinotarsa defecta | reverse complement strand
ATAATTTTTTGCTGCGAACTGGTTTATTTTGGGCAAAAAACCCAAGAGACATTTTTTGTTTAGAATGAAACAGGCTATCGGAAATAAATTTTTAAATGGTAAACAAATAATAAGACAAAAAGTTACATTGGAAATAAATTTTAGGGGTTGCGTTTTCCACCCCTTACAACCATGGGGTAAACCAAATAAATTACTGGCTAAGTGTCTTTTTGGTAGTACAAAACGTCAGGTTAATTTCAATATTGTAACTTTTTCAGTGCTTGTGAAAAAAATTGTTATACAAATTTTATGTACCCCCTTTAAGGGGCTGTATCTTAACAAGGGATGCTCCTATGAAGTTTCTTTATATGAAAGATCCTATCTTTTTTTCGATAAGGAATTACCTCCTTAAATGTTTTACACTTATTCAGTTACACCCTGTATAGGAATGTAGGCTTTCATGTCTGGCGTCAATGTTTTGGTTTTGGTTGATTTCGGGGTTTTCCTTTGGTCCTCTTTGGTTATAATCTCCAAACGTTTCTACTGCAACTGCGGCAGTCCTCTTCAGTGACATGGTTGACGTACTCTTCTTCGCGTATCAACTGGAACTGAAGATAACTGCCTCAGTTGAGTTGAAACGTTTGGAGAATGTAACCAAATAAAACCACTGCATAACCCGGAAACCAAACCTAAACAGGAAAGTATATTTACGATGCAGTTGAAGTTTGCATTGAATCAAAAAGAGAGAGAGCGTAAAATTTTACGCTTGAGCTATGGCTCATATAGATAGAAAATTATTAAAATGAGAACATCCTACTACATTCAATTCTTACCACGTCGAATTCTCACTACGTCGAATGCTATCCCTTTCACTGACGTCACCAAAATACGAACGTTGCCGAAACTTGAATTAGTTTTACATGGCGGTAATTCGACGTATTGAGAATTCGACGTGGTGATACGCACCCATTAAAATTGAGAAACTTATTGATTTTTATTTTTTTAAACCTTGTCATATAAGAAATGTTTTCAGTCAGATTCAGATAATCAATACGTAATCAGAACGTTGATTCTAGAAAAGAATAGAGAAGGACTACTTGTATATTGTGAGCAGGAAAATTGCATAAACACCCTCTAGATCCGTTGCTGAAAGGCATGTTACAAAAGTCTCTGACAAAAGTCTCAGTGAAAAAATGACATGAAAAATATTGTGTTTTAACCGAATTTCGGAATTCCTTAAAAATTATTATTTGCCCTTCTACTATTTTCAATCTCATCGGAAAAAATACAGCAACTACTATTATATTTAATACCTGATTTCGTAACTAAAATTCAGATTCACTTATGCTGACCTTGGTCTCACGCTTATCTTAATTCGAATTTTTGGCAAGGCGTCCGAAACGTATGTGTGATGATAATCCTATGACGATTTTATTTGTCCGCTGAAAAATCTTGAAATAGAACGAGGGCTGAGCCGACACGAGTTTAATAATAAGTATGAATGTGATAGGAGCACGTGTAAAAGCCACCAATATTGCTTTTGCTGACTTACGCGATACTTTCGAATATTCCAGTTTTTCATAGATCCTTCAACTTGATACAAGTTCAGCATGTATCTAAGAAGGAGAAAATAAATTTCTTAATAACCGTAGATCTGTTGTTTCACTATCAGAGGTATGAACAATTTGAGAGAAAGTTGTGAATCAACATATCTTTGAATATTCGGAATTATTTCATCTTAAGCTACCATTCCAACTTTGCAGTCGAAATTCAAAAAAAAAATCTAAGTTCAGTGTTGGATTTCACTAAAATTCTAGGTTTCAAATCGAAAATTTACAAAATTCTGAGTTCATTCAAGTCGGATTTTATGAAGTTTCGTGTTTGGAGTTTCTATGAAATTCTGTATTCGAAATTAGAACTTAATGAAATGCTTAGTTTTGAGTTGGAATTTTACGGAATTTCTTCTTTGAAGCTGGAATTTTACGACATTTCGAGTTTGGAGTTGGATTTTTCAAAATTTCGTGTTTGAAGTTGGAATTTCACAAAATTCTGAGTTCGAAGTTGAAACTTAAAATAAAATTCTTAGTTTGGAGTTAGAACTTAATAAAATTCTTAGTTTGGAGTTGAAATTTTACAAAAATTTTTGTTTGAGGTTGGAATTTTACATGTTTTTTTGCTAGAGGTTGGAATTTAACAAAATTATAAGTTCAAAGTTTATAATTGATAAAAAAATTATTTTGAAGTTGGAATTTTACAAAATTTCGTGTTTGAAGTTGGAATTTAACAAAATTCCTAGTTTGAAATTGGAATTTCACAAATGTTCGTGTTTGAATTTGGAATTTTACAAAAATTCTTGTTTGTAGTCGGAATACAAGTTCTAAATTGGAACTCAGTAAAATTCTTAGTTTGAAGTTTACAAAATTTCGTGTTTGGAGTTGGAATTCAACAAAATTCTGGGTTCGAAGTTGGAACTCAATAAAATTCTCAGTTTGAAATTGAAACTCGATAAAATTTTCAGTTTGAAGTTGGAAGTTGAAACTCAATGAAATTAAATTGATGGTAGGAGATCATGATGAAAAGAGAAATGAAAATTTCTATGTTTTTTACCACTTTTATGGTGGTAAAAGTGATAAAAAACATAGAAATTTTCATTTCTCTCTTCATCTCAATGAAATTCTTAGTTTGAAGTTGCAACTTAACAAAATTCTCAGTTTGAAGTTGGAAATTTACAAATTTTCATGTTTGAAGTTGTAATTTTACAAAATTCCATGTTTGAAGTTGAAATTTTGACAAAATTTCTTGTATGCAGTTGAAATATTAAAAATTTAGGAGTTCGAAGTTATGAAATTATTAGTTTTAAGCTGGAATTTCACAAAAATGTGGGTTCAACATAATTCAGAGTTTGTACTTTGAATTTAAGAAATTTCGTGGGTCAAAGTCAAAATTTGATAAAAATTCTTTGGAGTGGTGGTTTTACAAAATTCTGAAATCAAAGTTGAATTTAATAACATTTTGAGTGGTTTAAAGTGTGGATTTTACAAAATTCTGAAGTGAAAGTCGGAATTTGATAAGGTTCCCTGGTTTAACTCAGAATTTTATCGGTTTTCTGAGATCAACTGAAATAGTGAAATAATTTTTAAGATATCTTGAAGTATAATGTTAAGTTGTATTTTGCTTATAAAATGAAGTTGTTAATTTTGATGAGCGCACAACCTACATAGATATAACTTGTAACTTTGCTGGTAGTTGTACGATGTAACAATTACATTTCCTTTTAGCAGTTGAATAAATACAGTAAAAAATGCAGAATCTAAATGTAGTATAGAATAATGAATGAGTATACTCGTATTAGAAACAAAACTGTGTAGTGTGAAACTCCAAAAATAATCTGCAAATTATTTTGACCTGAAATAGAAACAAATTATTTATACAAGATTGATAAATTGAATTTCATTGTGAATAATTGTTTATACATATTCAATTCCAGTCACACATTTCTTTCTGGCCTGTCAGCTAAACGGTTAAGTGAATGTTGATTTTATTCAACAAATGCGGTAATAGTATTTCCGTCAACTTCATTTCACACTCAAAGCAGAAATAACCTTGAAAACTATAATCTCAATTGCAAATTGATAGTGATGGAAATCCCCCTTTTCCAGTTGGAAGATAATTCAGTAAATTTTATTTTGATGACTGTCGGCCTTGGTATTTAGGAGTGTTTGAAATGGAACTTGAAGGTATTGTTGATATCTTATTTTATCAACTTTTGAAAATTAGTAATTAAGATCAGGCAGCTAATCTCGCGAACAGAATAATTATAGTCTCGATAATAGTAGTGAACCTGCAGAAGAACCTGCAGAGTTCCCTATTTTATTTATATTGGCCAACTACACCCAACTTCTATATTTCAAACGGCTCTGGAAAGTTGAAGGTTTTGTCAATTTACAAAAAAGGAAAAAAAATATGACAATTCTAAAAAAAATTCTTGAGAGAGCAGAGAGCATTTATGATAGATATTTTGAGTCCATTTATTTCTTGCATACGAATCAATATGTCTTTCGAAGGTCTTTGGAAAATAAAAAAGTTCATTAAAAACCATCGTTTGTGGAGTACCGCAGGGATCTATATAGGGACGTTTACTCTTTCTCAGATATCTACATTGAATTAGGTGATACTTTTGAAAATAGTCTCATTTTTATTGGATGTTTTCTGTTGATTTGTATCACATTTTGATTTTTCTTTTATGAATTCTTAATTTGGTCTTATTTTACCAAAATTGCTTTTTCGTCCACCTGTCAGGATTGCTATCGTTTCGGTAAGTTCGATGGTCTACGTGGCCATTCACAAACTGACATGTTCTGCTACGTTGGTGAATCCTTCACACTGCTTGTTGCGTTGGTCTTTACCCCGACTCAATACTATTTTCAAGTTGTACTGAAAGTTGTAGTTTTCAAATGATCCAACAAAAAATCTAACGTACCCAAGTCGGGTGATCTTGTAGGCCATTCCACCAGTCTTCAACCGATATATCTACTAGGAAAGACCTCGTATAGATACTGACAAAGAGCAGGTGCCCAGCCACGTTGAAATGTCTCATTGCAACAATCACTATGTTCAAGAGTGCTTGTGTACCAATAACAATGTCAGGAAGTGCAATAAATGGAGCGTTGATCATCATTTCAACTTTCAACGGAAGATAGTGACATTCATTTCACGTCAGGTGTTCCAATTCTACCTGTCAAGTGTTGAAATACTTATCTTTGAGCTGTTATCGTAGCGTTTCACGGAAGTGTTATCTATAATCTATACCACTCGATCGAGTTTGAATAGTGGACATAACACTTCAGATGTGACACTTGGTGTTTTCCATTTCTGTTTGATTATCAAGGAAAATCGCTACTTCAACAAACAATTCAAGCGAAACGTTTATAAAGTGACAGATTATCTGTTCAAACATAGTGACAGTTTCGAATGTTTTGTAAGATTTTCATCCGCAATAGGCTTGATAATATTGACGGGAAATTGTGGTAACGATATAAGTAACGATAAATTCGATTTGAACCGTCTTTGAATTCTCTCCTAGATTCACCACTAATATTGGTCTGAACAGTTCATAGGCTAACATATATTTTCATTTATTATTCAACTCAGTTGACTTCGAGGGCGATACAACGATTATGTCCGTCATACAATCTTTTGATACCATTTTTTTTAGTAAGATTTGTCTTTAGCCTCAAAATAGGCCTCAGTGTCGACGACTACCTCATCATCGGCGCTAAATTTCTTTCCAGCGAGCATTCTTTCGAGGTCTGAGAAGAGAAAAAGTCGCTGGGGCACAGATCTGGAGAATACGCTGGATGCTTTGGAGGCTGTTCACCACGTGCAGTCCACTCAGATGACGATCGTTTTGATTCGATGCATAACTTCGGGTTTTTTAAGGTGGGACAGCTTCAAAAACTGCTCCCAATCATCAAGTCGTTGCTGTTTTTGGTTGTTTTGTCCAACACGCTCCTTTGATATTTTTAGAGCCCCAGCTATCTCTATAAACTTCATTTTGCAGTCATTCCAAATTATTTTGTGGACTTTCTTGATGTTTTCGTCGGTAACAGCCTCTTTGGGGCTGAAGAAGCCAAACTTTGGGTTCTGGTGAATAAATCACACGACGGTCTTTCCAGCAAGTTATGGTAGTTTTACAACATGCTATTTTCATGAAATGCAACTTTGGTGACATGCAAGAAATGTCTTGCAGAGTTCTTCCTTTTGGAAATCTGGTAAATATTAAGGAGGTTAATGTTTTCACGAGGGTGTTGCAGTTGTGATAATCGATAATATAGGAACTAGACTTGCCTGGAAACTTCACGGGCACGCTTATGATTTCGTAAAAATCGCAGTGTAAAACGCCCATTAGGTTCACTATTTTTTACGACACTTTTTGCGTTGATTAACAGAAGTAACATGAGTACCTATGAGATTTATATTGTACTTCAACTGAAAAATCATTTAACTCTTTTGTTAGTGTTTCCGGATTCAAAAAAAAAAGTTTGACGTTCATTGAAACTGGTAGGCTACTTACCTACTATTTATAAATGTATCCAAAATGCAAAAAAGTTTAGAGTCTCCAAAAAAAAAAACTCTCTACACAAACGAAATGTTGATAACAAATTCCACTATTTCGAAGTTCTCAATCATGTCTAATTATAATTCAACACAACTATATACAATGCTAATACTTTGTGTTTGGATTTTCCCAAATTCACATTGGTTTCCATAGAATATCTGCCGTCTTTAGGAAGAAAGAGCTATACTGTATGAGTTTTAGAGCCTCAGGGATACGTTTTGGGCATGCTGCAGGGAAATTCAGAAAAAATAGAAAAAGGAAATTGAAGCAATTGTGAAAGCTCTTAAAATGTATTAAGGAAAATAATTATTGATTAGAGGATATCTCATTCTCAAGATTGGCTGTAGGTTTTTCCAGGGTTTTTCCCATAGCTGAAAAACCAAGGTGTTATTTAAAGAGCGACTACTTAAGATTACTTACGTTTTTCTTTTCTATTTTGATGTCATGTTCACAATTTTTGTGTTATTTTCGAAGCAAGTATATTAGGACCAACTTAAAAAAATCCAATGTCAACAAACGGAAGAGACATTGCAGGTGTACTAGACCGACATTGAAATATCATTCAATTTGGCCACTAAAGAATTTGTGAATCAACAATATAGCCCTGATCGAGAGTTTTAATGTCACAAAGATGCTGTAGATAGCCGTGAGTTTAGGTAAGCATCTAACTAAGAATGAGAACAAAGTTGAGTTGAAGAACTTTTTTGAAATAGACGTTGCTGGGGACTAACCAACAAACTTGTTAATTTACAAGAGGGCCACTTAGTAAGTAAGTAGTAATATTGTGAATGAGAGATGTAAGTAAGGTTCGAACTTCGCAGAATTTCTAATTATGTAGAGGTAACCTTTAACGAATGCGTCGAATTCTTACCACGTCGAATTATCATTACGGCGAAAGCCATCCATTCCTCCAACTTTACTAAACTAGGGATGTTGAAATTCGAAATAATTTTGAATTCGATGGAATGAGAATTCGACATACTGAGAATTCGACGTAAGAAGAATACTTTATTTAAGAGCAAGGAGTATTAGTATGTCGTAATCTCACTATGTTGAATTCTCACTACGTTGAATTCTCACTACATCGAATTCTCACTACGTTGAATTCTCACCACGTTGAATTCTCACCACGTTGAATTCTCACTATCTTGATTTCTCACTACGTGTAAAGCCTTTCATTCTCTTGACCTCACTAAAATACGGTTATCGGAATTCGAAATAATTTTACATGTCGGGAATTTGATGTAAAGATAATTCGACGTAGTGAGAATTCGACGTAAGAAGAATAATTTGTCTAAGAGCAAGGGTACTAGTTCGTCGAAATCTCACTACATCGAATTCTCACTACGTTGAATTCTCACTACGTTGAATTCTCACTACGTTGAATTCTCACTACGTTGAATTCTCACTATGTTGAATTCTCAATACGTTTTCCTGACCTCACTAAAATACGGTTTTCATAATTCGAAAAAATTTCACATGGTGTGAATTTGACGTAATGAGAATTCAAAGTTGTGGGAATTCGACGCAGTGAGGAATCGACGAAGGAAGAATATTTTAACAAAGGAGCAAGGGGTTTCAGTACGTCAAATTCTCTGGCCTGAACGAATTGTTCATTTAGATGATTATCTCTGATATATTTGAATCTCGTCATGGTCAACTACTTTCCTAGCCAATGCCTCGAAGACCATTCCTTTGAACAATACTGGCATCAATGGATTTTTTCCAATTTCAGGACCCAGCATCGACGTCCCCGCCCCCGACATGGGAACGGGAGAGAGGGAAATGTCCTGGTTGGCGGACACTTATGCCAAAACAATCGGTTACCAAGACATCAACAGCCACGCTTGCGTCACCGGTAAACCCATCAACCAAGGCGGTATTCACGGCAGAGTATCTGCAACCGGTAGAGGTGTATTCCACGGTTAGTATACAAGGCTCTTAGCACTGAATGACTGTGATTCCCTTTCTGGTGACGCTTTTTCTATACAGGTATCGAGAATTTCATCAACGAGGAAAATTACATGCAGATGTGCGGTTTGACGACCGGTTGGAAAAACAAGACCGTCATCATCCAAGGTTTTGGAAACGTAGGTCTGCACACTATGAGGTACCTCCACCGAGCAGGAGCTAAAATCATCGGAATCATGGAGTTTGACGGGTCCATTTTTAATGAAAACGGTATCGATCCCAAGGTGAGTCGTTGTTGGTGACATTATGTTGGTGACATCTTAACAACAAGAATTATGGTCTCTCTTCACATTTTGACGCATCAAAGGCGTTTGGTACAGTGTGTATTGAATACACAGAAACTGGTACCTTTAGGATTTCCAGATATTCAATAAATTGGTTAGAATCCCCGTGAAATGATGGTGATGGTGCAATGTAATGGTACAAATTAGGTTAGTCAGAATGTGAAACTTAGTATACTACAAGGTTCAGTTCTTGGACCTCTGTTGTTTTTGATGTATGTTGATGGCCTTCCAAAGCACATGAAAGATAACCATGTTTGCTGAAGATACAACTATGACAAAATTATGAAACGATGTGGAGCAACTAATCTCTAAAATAAAAACGGTTACTGATAGATTTTCTGCCTGAGGTCAAAGAAATGGGTAGAAGTTGTTGCAATATCTAATCTAATCTAATCTAATCTAATCTAATCTAAAGTGTCAAGTGTAATATCACAAGTGTCTATGCAATCAAACAAATGAAACCCAATTAACATCATTTTGGTCTACTACTTGCTATATATTATACGATGGTGTTTTTGGTATATTCTCATATCAGTTTTAATATTATGGTCTGAGGTAGAGCAAGATACTTTACAAGTGTTTATAGCTCAGAAGCGAATACTACTACTATATTTTAAAGTCAAATCTTAGGAAACTGTCGGACGATTTCTACAAATCATGACATTCTAACTGCAACGTCAGTTCATATGCTTGAATGTGTTACACTTGCCAGGCAGTGTAACATCTTCAGTAACATCTTGAGAATCCCAAAACACGGAATGTCTTTTTATTAAATGTCTCCCAATTATAATGTCATCACATATTGTAAAAAAATACCAGTTGAGTTGAAACTAAGAAGAAGCGGAGAAAATTTTCAAAATAAAATCCAAATTTCGTTAATAAAGAGATGCTACTACAAATACAACTATTTTCTAAATGAAAGCAGCGGTGAAATTCTTCTAAATCAAATTAAAATCTTGTTAATAGAGATATGATAGCAGTAGTGACAATTTTTGAAATCAAATAAAAATCTCGTTAATAGAGAGATGCTACAACAATAACAATGATTTTCTGAATGATAGCAGCGGTGAAATTTTTCGAAATCAAATCAAAATCTCGTTAATAGAGAGATGATACTACAGTTACAGTGATTTTATGAATTTAAATCTTGTTAATAGAGAGATGCTACTATAGTTGCAATGATTTTCTAAATGTTAAGGATAGCAGTGGTAAAATTTTTCGAAATCAAATCAAAATCTCGTTAATAGAGAGATGCTGCCACAGTTACAGTGATTTTTTAAATCAAAATCTCGTTAATAGAGAGTTACAACTATTTTCTAAATGATAGCAGCGGTGAAATTTTTCTAACTCAAATCAAAATCTTGTTAATAGAGATATGATAGCAGTGGTGAAAATTTTTGAAATCAAATCAAAATCTCGTTAATAGAGAGATGCTACAACAATAACAATGATTTTCTGAATGATAGCAGCGGTGAAATTTTTGGAAATCAAATTAAAATCTTGTTAATAGAGATATGATAGCAGTGGTGAAATTTTTCGAAATCAAATCAAAATTTTGTTAATAGAGAGATGCTATTACAGTTACAGTGATTTTATGAATTAAAATCTTGTTAATAGAGAGATGCTACTATAGTTGCAATGATTTTCTAAATGTTAATGATAGCAGTGGTGAAATTTTTTTAAATCAAATCAAAATCTCGTTAATAGAGAGATGCTACGACAGTTACAGTGATTTTTTAAATCAAAATCTCGTTAATAGAGAGGTGCTACAACAATAACAGTGATTTTCTGAATGACAGCAGCGGTGAAATTTTTCGAAATCAAATCAAAATTTTGTTAAGAGAGAGATGCTATTATAGTTACAATGATTTTCTAAATGTAAATGATAGCAATGGTGAAATTTTTCGAAATTAAATCAAAATCTCGTTAATAGAGAGATACTACTACAGTTACATTGATTTTCTAAACGATTGTATTCAGTCATATGATTTATATAGCTGGACTTGCATTAATTTTGATACATATACTTCATTTTATATTCTTTTACACCTGGGTAAATCGATTTACCATATATACTTGATGTAACCCAAAATGGTAATGAAAATTATTATAATAAGAGAATCCAAAAGTCAGGTATAAAGATGGGCAGAGGAAAACACTGACATGATTTTATATCATCTATTTAACAAAAATTTTTCATTGTCAAGAACGAACGATGAGATTTCTCTTAAATTTTTAGGATCTTGAAGACTACAGAGTGACCAACGGCTCTATCGTGGGCTTCCCCGGAGCCAAAGCCTACGATGGTAATTTGTTGTACCACGAATGTGACATACTCGTCCCGGCTGCCACAGAAAAAGTCATTACCAAGGATAACGCCGATAAAGTGAAAGCGAAGGTAATTCCGTTCTACGCCGTCGATGCTTCATAAAAGTAATCGCGTTAATTCGCTTCCAGATTATTGCAGAAGCCGCCAATGGACCACTCACCCCTGCTGCGGATCAAATCCTACTCAAGAAGAACGTCCTCGTCATTCCTGACCTCTACGTCAACGCCGGTGGTGTGACTGTATCCTTCTTCGAATGGTTGAAGAACATCAACCACGTGTCTTACGGTAGATTGACCTTCAAATACGAAAGAGATTCGAATCAGCACTTGTTGCGTAAGTAATGATGATGATACTTAATTTTGTTGGGTATGAACTGAGGAAGCTATAGTATAGCGAAACATATGTTGCGGTTTTGTAAACTATATCGGTCAATTCCATCACATATTTTAATTTTCGGCCCCTACAACTCTTCTGAACCAAGGTAGAGCGATCAAAATTTGCCTATATCATGTGCTTTAACATTTTGGGGAACTGAATTGCCCCCTTTTCAATTTAGGAATACATCAAAAGTACCTCAAGTATTTATTTATATTACTTTTTGATCGAAGTGAAGTCGATTACATTTTAAATAATTAGTAAGGTATTAGACACCATCATAATTTGTTCCTAGGAAATATACTGCACTATGTCATCCTTTTAATTCCCATCGCTAGTGTTTTGCTTTAAATGTTGTGCCCGTTTTTATGAGTTCACTTTAAACCAGGTTGACTCTATTCATACTGATTTCTCTAAAGCCTTCGACGGGGTAAATCATGATCTTCTCATGGCTAAGCTCCTAGCATTAGAGATCAATGGTAACATGTCACAATGAATAAAGAGCTATTTGAATATGTTGAATATGCTGGTTCGATATCACAAATTTCTGTAACGTCTGGTGTTCCTCAAGGATGGCGTATAGGCCCAATACTCTTCATCATTTAGTGAACGATGTGATGGATGTCATACACCACAGTTATTACTCTATGTTTGCAGATGTTTTCAAACTTTATAGGGTAGTAGATAACTTTTGTGATGATTTATTTCAATGTAAATTCAAGAAGAACCAGAGAGTCTGAGTTGTTCAAAGTTCCTTACCATTCTACTAGCTATGGCATAAATGAATCCATTACTAGAATGTTTAGGCTAGCAAATAAGAATAGCACTTATATTGATTCATCCCATTCATCCTTATATTTTTTAATCGTATTGACCTACTATGAAGAAACTGCTGATTATTATTATGAATAATTAATTGATATTTTGTTTTCTTAGTATTCTATATTATTGTTCAGTTGTGTATTTTTCTCGGTGGAGTGTACGAAGACTGTCTAGTTTTTGTTCTCGATCTGTGATATTATCTGCGATGAAAGTGAAGCTATTTCAGTTATGTCAAGACAATTGAAAATTTTGTTTTTCCTTTTCAGAATCTGTACAAGAATCTTTAGAAAGGAAATTCAGCGACGTAGGTAAAATTCCAATTGTCGCCTCTGTATCTTTCCAAAAGAGAATTGCTGGTGCTTCTGAAAAAGATATAGTACACTCCGGACTCAGCTTCACCATGGAGAGGTCTGCAAAGGTAAGCTTGCTTTTGTGTTCAATTTTTTCAATGTGTTTGAGAATTAGACTTTTTATTTTAAAATAGTGGCCAGCTAAATGAAAACAGCCAAAAGGAATTTCAGTATTGTCTGGCAAATTTAAACTTTGGCTACCATTTGAAAATATATCTTTTTTCTTTACGTCAGTAATTGCTTTTGTTGCCGAAAATCCAAATATTTCTGAACGTATTCAGTATTGTTTTGCAAATTTAAACTTTGACTACCATCTGAAAATATATTATTTTTTTTTCGCCAGTAATTGGCTTTTGCTGCCGAAAATCATAATATTTTTGGAAGTATTTAGTATTGTCTGGCAAATTTTAATTTTGGCTACCATCTGAAAATATATTTTTTTCTTTCGTTAGTAATTTGCTTCTGTTGCCAAAATTAAACTATTTCTGGCGTATTCAGTATTGCCTGGCAAATTTAAACTTTGACTACCATCTGATGATATATTATTTTTTCTTTCGCCAGTAATTGGCTTTTGTTGCCGAAAATCATAATATTTTTGGAAGTATTCAGTATTGTCTGGCAAATTTGAACTTTGGCTACCATTTGAAAATGTTTTTTTTTCTTTCATCAGTAATTTGCTTCTGTGGCCGAAAATTAAACTATTTCTGGACGTATTTAGTATTGTCTGGCAAATTTAAACTTTGGCTACCATCTGATAATATATTATTTTTTCTTTCGTCAGTAATTTGCTTTTGTTGTCGAAAATCAAAATATTTCTGGGTGTATTCAGTATTGTCTGGCAATTTTGAACTTATATATATATATATATATATACAGAGTGACCCATTTGAAAGCGGGCCACCTCTCTAAAACTGTTATTTATTATCCGATTCAGAA
>WOGO01004566.1:0-13165 GCA_015342085.1 Leptinotarsa defecta | reverse complement strand
ATTTTCTGTTTCGATAGTAGTGATTGTAAACTTTCAGCAAGTTCTATATTGTTCTACGATTAGAACTGAAATTTCCACAGATTGGTTTTGGTAATTTCCAAAAATGAGAAAAAAAATCTGAAATTTTTTTGTTTTTTGCCTTTTAAAAAAATATTTGCTTCATTTGGAGCCACAAATTTCCTGATGTGATATAACTTCAATAGTCGTAGATACCTTTCAGGCAAATCAGTTTATTATTTTAAATAAATTTGTCACTTTCAATTTCCACAATGAATTCAATGCAAAAAGGAACACTGGGACCACTTTATAATTACTTGATGCAAGCAGTTTTATGGATGTCTCTAGAACCTTACGGTAGATACATCTGGTGCTGAAATCTGAATACTCTTCAGGAAAATTCAGTTGCTAGGTTTGTCATACTATTTCTGTCTCCAAATTTAGCCCACCTGACCTGATGAGATACAGGGTAATGTAGCACAAATGAAGTGTGCTACGTGAATTTTATGTCAGCTTTATATTTGACGCCTCGGTCAGTGTCCGAAATAATATAATTTCATTAGTCGTTCAGGTTTATGCCCTCGAAAGAATGGTTTATTTATGGTAATTCCTTCAATCAGAACGTCAATATCGTTGAATGAATGAATTTTGCTTTTTATAAATAAGAAACCAAAGGTGAGCTTGTCAGTGAGTAAAAAGGTCATTTATTGTTTCTGTAGTGTTTAAGTAATTAATTTGGTGTTTTCAAATGATAAACATAAATTTTACATTTTTATTGATGAAGTAAATTGTAGAATTTGCTAGTTACATAAAAAATAAAAAAATTGTCAAACACTCAATGACAACAATAATAAGAAGTGTTTAATGGCAATGAGTACGGATGGCATTTAGTACGAATGAATGAAAATGAATAACAAAAATATGATAGACCTGTATTACGTAGTGAACTGGTCATTTTACAACAACCAGAAGCAGTAAAAACATCTAAATCTCTTCTATGCATTTTATCAGTTCGGACTTCCATTGTCTAATATGATATATAATAATCTGAAATGTGGTAGATAAATTTGAGTCCACGCAAGTTCTACCGGAAATATCGCCCCTGTCTATGAGAGTGTGCAGGATAATCCGAGGCAGTCCATTTCGCGTGGCTCACAAGAACTCGACCTTTCGCAGACCATGGTGATTTAAGCGTGCACCCGTACAAAATTTAACTGACCCAGGGACTGAAGGTAAACGACCTTCAGTCCCTAAATGAGCAACTGACTCTAATTTCCATCGAAAAATCCTCATCAGCGATGAGGCCGTTTTTGGATGAAGGGACGTGAAAAAACACAATTGTCGAATTCGGGACGATACCAATCCACATGAGACCCAAGAGCGTCCAACGCATCACGAACAAGTCGCTGTTTGGTGTGGATTGTGGGCTGGCAGCCGTCATCAGTCCATAATTCTTCGTGACCGAAGTTGGCCAGGCTTTCACTTTCAACGGTGAGCACTATACTTCTTTTGGCCTGAATTAGATGATCTGGTCTCCAACGACATGTGGTTCAACAGGATAGCGCTACGTACCACACAGATCATGCAACATTGGACATTCTGCACGAGCGATTTGGTGATGTGAACTGGTCAACGAGATTGTGCGATTTGTCTCCGTTAGACTTGTAGGGTTTTTTAAGTCGCAGGTGCTTGCGAATGAGCCACAAATCACAGTGGTCCTAGAAGCCAACATAACCAACGGTATCGGTCAAATTCAGCCTGATTTATGCGCCAGAGTCATGGAAAATTTGACGTTTCGGATGCGCTCCAAACAGATGAGTTGTGGCAGAAATTTGAACTATATTATTATCCACACATAATGGCATAAATAGGTATTTCAAAAAAATTAATTTTTTCGATGATATCTCACACACATTTAGTTTTATTCAAATACCCAATGCAAGACCCTATGCATAATGTAACAAAGTCATAAGTCAGGTGATTAGTCTTATCCACTTACCATTTCCATTAGAAGGTTTTATGTCTCCACTATTAGAGTGATGACTGGATATGCTCCCGGTATTGGAATTTGGCGTAGTTGAAACACTGGAATGTGGTGATCCAGGTTTGACGTCTTTATTGCTACTCAAAGAATTTTTCGTAGTGCCGTTGGTTTCCGCTTTGATATTCGAAGTGGGGTTGGGACTATCGGAGTTGATGTTGGTAGCCTTCTGTTGTGCTAGACGTTCCTGTTTTCGGAATTTCGCTCTTCTGTTCTGGAACCAAACCTAGAGGGAAAATTTTGAAAATTAAATCACACAAGAAGAATACATTTTATTTTAAGTTGCAGTATGCTCTCATAAAGGTACCGATTTAGAAAAAAATCATAATTTAGGATTTCACTAGGACAGCAAATTAGGTAGCTTGAAGAAGGCGATGACAACTTGTCTAACAAAGACGTCATATCTGGAACTAACAGAAGATTGAAACTTCCAAACACGATCTGTTGCGAAACCAAATTTCGACATCAACATTTATTATCTATTGAATATTCAAGTGACACTTCAATGTGAGGAAGTAAAACGCGTGTTACGGTTTTGTTAACTATTCAGTTGATTTCAATCAAGTTTCAGGCAATTCCATCAGATATATCTATTGAGCTGAAAGACACACCAGATGATAGCGAAAGAGATTTTGATACAAATTTCAGTAACATGTTACAGACGAATCCTTGAAATGGGCGTCTTTTTTACAAATTTGTTATTTTTCAAACCAAATTTAAAATACATACTTCGAAATATGTTTCAATAGATTATGTAAATTAATACTTTTGATATACATATCTAACAGGCTGCAGGCATACATAGGAATAAGAGAAGACATACAACCGAATGACATCCTGGTCAGTTTTGATGTGGTGTCTCTTTCCACCATGGTACTGGTCAGCAAACCATTGGAACTAATAAAAAAAATTCTCAGGGGAAATCACAACTCTATCGACCATGCTCTCACTCATTTCTCATAGAATAACTGCTTCTATGAACAAATGAATGAAGTCGCTATGTTGAGTCTGCTCAGTCCTGTAGTTGCAAGTTTCCACATGGAAGGTTCCAGGAATAAAGCGCTCGGCACCGCTCCATTTAATCCTACATATTGGTTCCGCTGAGATGGTGATAAATTCGTTATAAGGAGCTACGTAAAACAAGGTTCGAAACAGTTTCTATACCACATTAACTTCGTTCTTTCTCGCAACCAGTTTAGGAAAGTAAAACGAAGATAACATACCATAATGGTTAACAAAAAAAGTACCAGAAGACTAGATCACCCAGTGTATCGTAAACCTACTCATACTGATAGATATCTCAACAAGAACGAAAATCATCATCCAGGGTAAAAATGTACTATGATAGAACTATTGTCCATCGTGCCAACAGGATATGTGAGCTAGACTTACTTGAGAAAACACTTCGTTACCTAGACCAAGCTCTACAGGTCCTTGGGTTTACAGCGCAAGAAATCAAAAGTGCTCTGCATGCCAAAAGAAGAGATACTGCAAGTTTGACAACTATTCAACCGCCAGTGTTAGCCATAGTCTACTTGCCGTACATAAAAAAGTCACAGACCGCATTGTAAAACTGTTTGAACGTCACAGAATTAGGCCAAATTACAATACAAGTAATCAATTAAGCAGCACTATAAGATGAATCAAGGACAGAAAAGAGCATCTAATATCCGTCAGGATTCCTTGTAGGCTCAATTTACATTGGAACTACCGAACGCATTATCAATATCAAAATACAAGAACACACGTGTAGCAGCCACCTTATGCCAACGGAAAAATAAGTAGTCGCAAAATATCTCCTGACAAAAACAGACCACGAAATAGAATACGAGAAAACTGCTGCCCGACCCAATTCAACATATTACCAAGCATGACTGCAAAGGAAGATCATTGAGATTTATGAGCATCTCAATAATTTCAAAATAGAAGAAGAAGATGTTCTACGTATCAACAAAACGTGGAATGCAGTACTCACAAAAGCTAGAAATAGACTACATGCCACCAGCCTGTCCACAACGTGAACCAATCATAACAATCTGGTAACAGTGCAAACCAATAAGAACGACACAGTAAAAGTTCAGTCCAATCAGAAGTGAGTATTTGCATGAAGACTACTCCCGCCACTACCCTACCATCACCCCCACCACCTGCATATTTATAAATACGAGTGAACACGAAGCTCGGCAGTCAGCCGTCTTTGAAACTTCGAGATACTTTCGTTCTTGTAACCAACGCACGTATCACTGATGATGTATGTCGCAGTAGCAGACGGAACTTTGTACTAAAAGTTCCATTCGGCAATGGTACTGAAAGATCCACCAGATCAGATGTTTATCTTCAATTTCATACATATTTGAAAGAAAACTAAAGAGTCTACAACTTCATTAAATAAACTCATCGAAAACAAAGTTATTTCCATACAACCTGTAGCTAATTCTTCAATTCTTTCTCGTCAATTATTCGTCTTTCCACATGAATTATTTCTCTTTATCTCAACTATCAACAATCCAGTTTATAGCCAAGCAAAAATCAACTCTGCAACAGTTGGATCACTTCATTCCAAACTTTGCGTTCGAATCACCCGTTGGTGATCGAAAACAGGAACAAAGACAATCTGACAAATTAATCAACATGTGCCATGAAATTATTTTACATGATGTGGCAGTATCGTAATGTACATAACGATCACCCGTGCTGTGCAATAATATTTAAAGAACTCATTAACAGCATCACGGTTGGCTATGAAATGATCCCGGACATTATATTTCAGCTTGTCCGATTTTCAGCGACAGGGTGGAACTTAGTAGGAAATCGGGGAAAATTATATTGAACATTTTTTCATTGGCGTGATCAGAAAGAAAAGATTTTGAACTTTTATTATCATCATTGTATTGAAATCAGGCGGCATACCCCATCAAATTGAGAATAGAAAAAATTGTAACAGTGCATATCTAAGATTGAGGGTCGGTTTCTACATATCCAATGATTGTCCAACCATTCCAGCTCCTCGCGCTAGCTAAACATCATCGTCAGAAAGAAATTTTAATAATCCACGGCCTTCAAACATGAAAAATAGTGACACTGAAAACCTCGGCCGAGAAAACCTCAAACCGTTTCTTCTACTACTATCCTATTATTGAACACGTATAAGTAAGTGTAGAGCGAAACAAACGATAGCCTTGCGACAGTATGCATCTACTAAAAGTTAAGATAGTGTGAATACAATTTATGTTTCAAAGAGAATTGAATTGCGATATTGATGTACAATTGATAGAAATTGTTCTTTTTAACGACTCGTTTGTTATTCCCCGTACTCCCGTTTTACATAAAAACAACTATTTGTTGTTTATTATACCTTTGTACTATTATTATTAATACCTTTGTACTCAATGCTAGCAAAGAGAAGAGAGATATGGTGCTAGCGATGATATCTAAACTATTAGATATTTATGACGTTTCACCCCAAGAACTCATGACTACGCACATATTAATGCGGAAAAAAAAGACAAGATTTCGAGCAACAAAAACCTTGCGAATAAGATAATATAAACTCTGATGCAGAAGACGAAATGTATGATATCACAGGCCAGAATTCTGAAGAAAGCCTAGAAGAAGAGGCGATTGCCAACAAAAAACGCCAGGCGAAGACGGAGATTCCTAGAGAATCTCAGAAACCAAAGGTCAATATACTTGAAAGCACAAAACCTCAGGTACAGAGCAAGGTACCGAGAGTAATCAAGACCAAGATTTCTAGAAATTCCGCGAAATCTCAGGTGAAAGACCCGGTAAATACCAGGAAACCTACCCAGGTAGAACCCTAGACAAAAGTCGTAAGCCAAACCCACGAAAAATGAAAATCCCGGAGGCAATGGACAATGCTGGTGAAAAAGACACCTGTAATATCACAGGTTCTCGAGCAAAAACGATGAATACTCCACTTATCACTATCAGATAGAAGAGTGAATGGACCAAGTTTACCGAAATTGCCCCACGCGAGAAGGTGAACATCTCCAAGGCAGTAAACACAAATGACGGTATAAAAGTCCAGCCATCAAGCCCGGACAATTATAAAAAAATTGTCGACATATTGGACAAAGAAAAGATTCCGCATCACACGTATACGATGCAAGAAGCAAAGCCCATAAGAGAAGTGTTTCGAGGAGTACCTAAATTTCTCGAAACTGAAGAAATAGAAGATGACCTGAGAGCCAAGGGCTTTGATATAATATTAGTTGCCCGGCTTAAAAAATAAAACAATAAGCCACTCCTGCTCATATTGGTTCTCATTACGAGACAACAGAATCACATTTACGAGGTCAAGGAAATACTGAAAGTAAGAATGAGAACAGAACCTCAGAAACCACGGACGACAGTGGGGCAATGCTGCCGCTGCCAAAAGTTCGGACACAAATGAATTGTAAAGCAGTTCCTGCGTGCTTGAGATGTGCCGGTCGCCACCTGACGACCGAATGCAAAAGCCGAAACAATCTCCAGTGACATGTTTCAACTGTACGGGAGATTATCCCGCAAACTGTCAAGGATGCCCCGACAATCCAAAGAACAAAAAGGCTAACCTCAAGCCCAGAGACCACCTGCCAGCCCAACCGAGAAGGCCGATAGGAACCAAGAGGACAAAGAGCGGCGTCTTGTACTCGAAGGCCGTAAATCCCACATAAAGTAACGGTCCCACCGTTACTTTATGTGGTCGACAGGTCGACAGTCTATTTACGGCTTTCGATCAGCTAAAGACTTTGTTAACGAACTTCCCGGCTTGCAATCCATGCTAACAGTCAGTACTTCCGCGGCTACGACAATCTCGTGGCTCCACGAAGAATGCCAATTCGCCAGAAAATTACCCCGTCTGAGGGGTACCACAGACGGCAAGAGAAATCTCGTCCACGCTACAACCTTACATTGATTTTCTTTTTTAGATTCGGGCCAAAAAACACATACGTTGAAAGAGACAGGGATGTAACCTCTAACTTGTTTTAAAGTAAGATAACCGAAGTGTTAGCGAAACACGCAGAATTTTTCGTCGTTTCCTGCTCGCAGATGGTCCTCTGGGTTTTCTTTGACCTTATATAAGAATCAAAATTTTGGATGAAAAACGCACTGCAACAAAGAACTTTCTCCCGTTCATCCTGTATCGATGCGTCACGTTGCCCCTTCCTGTAATTATCCAGCGTCCCGATTAAAATTGCTCTCGCGTACAATTTGGCGTTGTTCGTTTTATTTATGTTAAACGCAACTCGCGAGGCAATCAGCGTAATCAATTCTGTTTTTATTTATTGTCAAACCATGCGAGCTCTCGCTCGGGGCACGGAGCTTTTGCAAATAGAGAACAGATTTTTCATTTAATGACATTAACTAACGTGCTCACCTGATTATTTTTGTAGGGACTATCGTCGAGCTGGTAGGAAAAAGTCATTTCGGTTTTTTAACTCACAATATTTTCCACTCAAAACGTTTTTTTACTTTGGTCATTATCGCTGTTTGAATAAATAGCTCTGCTTCCAGCGTCGAGGGATGCGGACGTATTGCGACTTTTCTCATCGACGCGACGGCGGAGAGGAGAGTTCATTTTGTACAAGTTTCCTCTTTTTTTCTTTTGTTTGAATATTTGTGCATCGCAATCTTTTAAATGGATTGTTGTCCGCCATCATACGATCAATATCATACACATGCATCGAAATAGTTTGAGTCATTTTAAGTAACACTTCGAGTGAGGCATCCTGGATGCAACAGCAAGTTGCTCTAGATTCTAGATAATAGCAATGCGAACTTTCAATGACCTCTCAGTTTCACCGATGTATGATTCTCCGCACTCACAGGGTATGCGGTAAATGCAATTCTTGGACTCGCAGTCCGCGTTTGGTGGCCTGGTGGCGAACTGCGATACCAGTCTCTCATATAGACACTCCAAACTCAAAAGTCCACGGCCTCCCTGTTGTACAATCGTGGAACGGACGATTTGGGATGCAACCTCCTATAGAGATGCATCATTTTGCAGGTCTTTACGTCGCGTCGAGTTGATACAGCTCCTCCTGAGTCCACTTCACCACTCCGGACGAGTAGAGTAAGATTGGAACTGCAAGCATATTTGTTGCAGCACCTTTGTTCTTTCCCGACAGTTCCGATGACCAGGTCTGTCGAAGTTTATGCTGATACTTGCTGACACTTATTATTATTATTATTCAGGAAATGTTAAACGTCCTTTTACGATTTTTTACAAACGCAGCGTATTTAGTAAATTGATCCAATGAAAAATACTTTCTACTCATAGTTTGGGCTCATAAAATTACGGCAGAATCAAAGAACTTTCATGAAGAACGTATAACGTTTTAATAAACTAGTACAGCTCAATGTCTATTATATAAACTCGACAATATCATAAAAAAACTGTACATATAATAAAATTCAGTTATGAAAGGGGCTTCATTTTTCAACAGTTTATAGTTGAACTATTGTACAACCATTGTACTCTACACATCGAAAAATGTCGCCCACCCAATCGAAATTTCTAACGTCACATGAAAAATGTACCAGACGTAATTTTACGTTTGAAACTGAAGACTTTATTAAGCGACTAAGAATTAATAATTCATTAGGCAGTGCTTGTGTGGCGCAGCTTGTTCCGATGTGACAGCTCGTTCCAAAGCGTGGCTCCGCCAAAGTGGATTGGATGGCTTTTTCTCGTGGATCCAGGTGTCTACGACGGTCTAGTTGACGGTTTTAGTGACCCGGCACCGCGACATGTTCGAATTTCTTGGAGTAAGATCGCTAGCAGGCGTAGGATGATTTATCACTGTAGTGTATCGCGGTTATTATTTATAACTTCGTACTTGCATTTTGAACATACCGTTGCAGACATCGATCGGGTTTTTATGATTTCAAGGAAATCCTCTGGGAATTCCTGTGAATGTTTATACTGGCTGATTTTTAGTGGTTCCAACATTGCTAATTCTCGAACGATAAAATTGTCAGATTCAGTAATCTGTTATTTTGAAAATAATTGCGTTTTTGTAGTTTCGAGAAAATCCTTTTGTGAATGTTTGTACAGACTGATTTCTTAGATGTTTCATCATTGAAAGTTTCTACAGCTACAGGAGAGACAAGAATGTTATGTATTCAAAAGCTTTTTGAACTCTCATTTGAAAAATTGTCAGATAAAATACAGTATTCTGCCAAATCGAAATAGGTTATTTTTGAGAAGTTTCTTCATTGCTAATTCTGAAGAATAATAATTTCAATAATGATGAATTATCTCTGTGATTCACGCTGAATATAAGTCTAATTCAGTCCTTCTGTAATATCTGAATGCTTGCAGAGGTTGTGGAATCGAGACAAGGACCATAGACGACATCGCAATGATTGAAGATAGATGGAATCGTCTGGAAAGGTAATTTCGAGGGACCTACTGAGATAGTGTGTATTTGAATACAGATGTTTCAGTATACGACCTATTGATGAGAGTTTGATGAACAAATCTGAGGTTGTAGTCTATATGAAGTCCTAATTATATTATTTCGTCAGTCAGTTCCACAGAATGTCCATCAATAAGAAGTTCCAACATTTCTAATTTTCAATAGGTGAAAACATACAAAAAACGAGAAAATGTTACATATTTGGAAGCTTGTTGAACTCTCAATCACGATTTTATGTTTTCGAAATACACCCTGAAGAATTTTTGTAAATTCTCGTATAGGTTGGTCTTTGAGAAGTTTCATCATGCTAACTCCCAATAGATAAATGCTACACGAGAGGAGAACATGGTACATATTCAACAGCTCTTTGAACTCTCATCTGAGAATTCTCAGATAAAATACAGTTATTCTGTTAATTAAAAAACAATCGCGTTTCAATGTTTTCGAGGATTTTTGTGTATCTTTGTAGAGGTTTCAGCATTGTTAGTTTTCAATAGGGAAATTAGCATTCATCAGAGAAGCTATTAAATATTTGGAAGTTTGATGAACTCCTTTGAAGTGCCAACGCTAGTGATTCTGAACAGAATATTATGGAGCTTGTATAATTCGAAACATTGTCAGATATACAATGAGTATAGTAAATGTGTAGTTCAATGTACGTTCAATCTCCAACTGAACTGGTTACACGTTATCAGGGTTCTGTGACTATAGGTACGGATCTATATTTTTCTATCTCTCTCTTTTTCCATTATCAATGACTTTGTATCATGATTTTATCAATATAGATAGAAGATATGTTACCTACAAACATGTTTTATGTTTATCAACAACAACTCTTCTCATATAAAAGAAACACAAAAAATTAAATACTCACCTTGACCACATCATAACCTGCCTTTCTAAATGTGTTTTTTTTGTCAGAAACAATTTACTGAGCTGAAAATAATAAAGGACCCCAATAATAATTATTGAATGAAATTACTTTGTTTTACAGCTACTGAATACACTACCATAAATATACAAAAAAATTAGCAGTGAATGTTTGAAGCGTATGGAAATGATAAATATTTTCTTCAATGATAATGAACGGAGAAGAAATTTGTTCCGATAAAGGAGAAAATGCAAGTCGATATTTGTCCCATGCCTATTTGCATAGAACTTTACTGATGCATTCAATTCAATATTGGTTTCCCGAATTATTAACAATTGATTTTAGAGTTTTCCAGGATTATCCTAATGCAGTATATCACCAATTTGAAGAAAAAAGATATAATTTTAGGTTCTAGTTGATATGATTATTATCCATTTCAGTGATGTTTTTTTTCTTTTGATGGTTCATGTTCTCGTGGAACCTTTTACGGTGGAAACTGCATGGGTTTTCCAGTCTTTTTTGTTCCTCCTCCAGTTGTCATCCACAATAGGCATCCTCCAGACTTATTGGGATGTTATGTAAGAAACAGCACGCGATAACTATTTAAGAAATATACTGAAGCAGGATCGTAAAACGGCATTCGAGTTGTCCAAAGGCTTGATCAATGATGATTCTTCCAGAATCTGTTTGCATTTTTCCTACATATTGTTATCAACTGCATCTTTAAATGATGTCATCAACTAGGGCTCTATTGTATAGCACCAATCACTGAATAAAACACACATTAGAATATTTCAGATTTCTGGCGCATGAATCAATCCAATCTTAGCATCCAGATCTATAAACTCGAAGTTAGCCGTTACTTTTGCGTCAATATGTGATAATGGCTGAAACATGGATCCATCACTCTACTCCGGAATTGAAACGATCGTCGTTTGAATGGAGAGCAACTGGTGAATATCACCCAAAGCACACGAAAGCACAACAATCGGCTGGAAAGGTTATGACCTCAGTATTTTGAGATGTGAGTAGAGACTATCTTGAGAAGGGAAAAACCATCAACAGTGAATATTATGAAGCTTAATGAAGTGCTGATTCATCAAAACAATGCACAAATTGCACGAATTGCTCCTACATATACCAGATTCACCAGATTTGGCTTCCATCGACTACTGGCTTGTCGCAGATTTCAAATAAATGCTAACCGGTAAGGCAAAAGGTAAATCGTTCTACAAAAGTGGTATGGAAATATCAGAGCTACGCTGAAATGATGGAGATAACGTTGATGAAAAAAGCCAATTCTGAACAAAAAAAAGTGTTTTCTTTCTTAAGTCTGCAACTTTTTAGCCCAGAGTACCTCAATACATGGTACTCTGTAATTCCCGTTTTCTGTTTGCACATGTGACTTTGCACAGTCTATATAGATTTTGGATAAACAATAACTCTATAAAAAAATCAAACGGGGTAAGATTTGATGATCTAATGACCCACTCTACTGTTCCACTTCTTCTTATCCACTGAACTGGAAATATGGTAAAAAACTGGCTTTGCGCCATCTTGTTAAAACCATAGTCTGTGGTCTGAGATACTGTCATTTTGAACATCACGAATAGACAAGGTCGAATGAAGAAATAACTTATATTACAAGAAATTTAGATATACTGCTTCTGTCTAAGAACTTCAGAGATTGGAAAAATAGGATGTATTTGAAAAATTGGAGATGACGTCATTACCAGGATGTAGGTAAACCTATATATTGAATTATCTATTGAACAAAATAGGTAATCAAAATGGAAAATTTGCCTGTTTCGAGAATGTTAAATGATATTGTTTATAGAACAATAAGTTGAGTATTTAGGATAAATCTTCACTGGGCATTTCACTGTCAATTCCCCTTCTTTATTTGATCAATTTTAAATTTTGTTCGATAACAGGGAATCGAACATTCAGATAATATTTCCCAAAAACTCATTTACAGTTCGAAAGTTCCATTTTTCACTTCCTCAAGTATAAATTTCAAACTTTATGCGTTGTGACTCTGGTTGTGGAATGAACTCCAGATCCCTAAGTCTAAGGATTAATTGGGGAATGGGAAAAAATACGGCGTGGTTCAAACAGAACTGGCTGGTATCTCAATTGCCACAAAAGAAATAACCAGGAAAGGAATTTCTGGAAAAACCATAACAATCTGCTCTGCAACGTGTTAACTCAGAGCTAGTACTAGAGTGCCACCAACACTTAGCCAAAGCATCGGTAAATTATAACATTATCCTGAGGTGGAAGGGCACGACAGGATTGAAGGTGATCGCATTGCCGACTCTTCAGCCAAGGAAGCGGCTAAGAATTTTGGGACCCAGTGGTACCTACGGCCTGATGACTTCGACAATTGTGGAACTAGCCAAACGTCACACCCATGCTCAATCCCCAAAGAGATGGGATGAAATCAAACGATGCAATCTTGCCAGGATCACCCAGGGCGATCCTGGAAAACTGGCCACTGTCAACTAAGAAAACATCTCCATAATATGGGGCTAGTATACACACCTCTATTCGGGATATGTGCACAGAAAGATGATACTGTCAGGCATGTCCTATGTGAGTGTCCAGAGTTATCGTCAATAAGAGAGTGTGTTTTCGGCGAGTCTTGGTCTACACCTTCCGATATAAAGGAGATGTCTCCCAGTGACCTGTTCACCTTCCTGGAAAGGACAGGTTGGACGATGACCTAGGAGGACAACTCCTCGGGCGGATGTACAATGAGTCACATGTGGCCCAAGTGCTGTGGGCCTACACTCACCCTCCCTACCCTGCAGATACAGTATGACTTTTCTA
>WOGO01004564.1:0-13169 GCA_015342085.1 Leptinotarsa defecta | reverse complement strand
CCATCAACTTCAACTTCGACCGCAGCTAATATTTCAATTACCGAAAACATGTTGAAACAAAACAACCTACCAGGAATGACTTTACAAAATTGTTCAAATATAACTGTTGATTACTATTTTAAATAAAATATAAACATGAGTTAATGACATACAAATATTATTATATATGTATTTCAATTTTCAATACTTGAAAACAACGCAACCGTAGAAAAAGTTCAGTGCACAATGCGTGAGAAAATGACATATTTCTCACTCGTTTGATTTGCGGCACTCGCCTTTGGCTCGTGCCAACCAACTTCTGCGCTCGTGAGAAATATTTCGTTTTTCTCACTTGTTGTACAATATACTATTTTTACGGTTCACATTTCACTCCTTGTGTCGCTTATACAGTAATGTGATCTTTAGTGATGGTTCTAGAAAAGATAAATAGGCCTTCACTTTTTATTATTGATATTGAAAATTTGTGATGCACTGTTTGAAACCTTTAATGTAAAAATGAATATTATTGGAGTTTTATCCCAACACCAAATCGTTATTTTGACACCTCGACACGTGTTTCGATCACCTGGTGATCATCTTCAAGAGGAAGAATAAACTTTAATCTTCCTCTAAAAGATAATCACTCGAATTAGTTTTAAAAACAATGAACAACTTAAAATAGCAAGCAAAGTTTTAAGACACTTTTTGATTTTTTTACTTATATTACAAACTGAAGTGTAAACAAAAAAATGTACATATAATTTTAGAACTGGCACTTCACTGACTAGTGAAATTATTCTGAAATAATGTTTGTTAGCTTCATTTTGTATTAGATTCGTTCGATTTTTCAATTCCTTTTACCTTCATTTCAAGAGCAGATGTAGTGGGTTTGTATTTCGAGCACGGAAAATTTGAGTTCCTACTTATGTTTTAAATGTTAATAATGATAATAAATAAATACACTCACCGGCATTAGTGCATTAGACCCAAATTTTATGAAGAACCAGATTCGAAGGAATGAAGTATATCTCCCATAGGATCAGTTATCACAAAAAATCGGCAAAACTATATCCTCGGTTGTATCAAAATTTTTAAATGAAGAACTTAAAATTAGTAAACTTTCAATTCGTGTCTGATAATATAGTGGCATTTCATGTGTGTAATGCCTGTTGCATGTTTATCTGAAGAAGATCATATGAGAATTGTAACTTTACAAGAGCAAGGGTGGACCGGAGGCATATAACGAGATAACTAGGTTTATCCATAGAACGGTTTCTAGGGTAATCTAGAAGTTCACAGAACGTGGTCATGTTCATGCACCAAAGCGGTCGGAGAAGATGGACAACACAATGTCATTACCTATTGCAGTATGCACACAGGAACCACTTTGAAACAGCAGAAGGCTATGTAAGACATTTCCAAAAAGGTATTCATCAATTTGTCAATCCGCACGATTCGCAGGCGTCTTCGTAGTGGTGGTTTATTATGTTTTGTGGGCACCGAGAATAAATGGCACACAGACGAATACGTTTAAACTGGGCAAGAACCCAGTCATAATGGAACCAATATCAGTGGCGAAATACCATATTCTCCGATGAGAGCCGTTTTGGGCTTATGAGTCATGACTACCGCATTCGTGTTAGGAGACCAACAGGACGTCAGTATCGATTGAATTTGGCATTGAATATCAATCCAAATTAACGTGGAAGCATTATGTAATTGTACCTAGGGCAATGACGGGGAAATTTTACCTTCAAAATGTCATTTTGGATGTGTTTCGACTGTTCTGAGGCACCATAGGTAATGACTTTGTATTTATGGATGATAATGCCCCACCACATCCCACACTGGCTGTGCAGAACGCTCTGGAGGAAGGATTTGCAAGGATGGATTTCCCACCGAACTCATCAGACATGAATCTGATAGAGCATGTTTGGAGTTACATTTCGAGGAGGTTGCATACCAGAAATTATCCATCTGGCAGCTTAGAAAAGTTTCGAAATGCTATTTTGGAAGAGTGGGGCAATTTTCCTCAGCATGTTATCAATAAACTTATCGAAAGCATGGATAGAAGAGTGGAAGCCTGCGGAAGGGCTAGGCTAGGCAATACATCCTGTTGTTGGAGAACAACTATCATGAACATTTTTCATTCACTCGGAACTCTTGTCATTTTCTTTCACTGCATTCCTTTTGCGGTGATGTCATGTGTTTGTTCGCTGGTCGACATATCGGTCAGGGGCGGCTTCAGATTTGTTACAATACACATTCTTGGACACAAGTTGTCAAAGTATCAGTTGTGAGTTGTACAAATTAAAATGTGCGAGTTTCTTGTATACGAGTATAAGGGAAATTTAATTTTCAGAATATAAGATACAGAAGCGATTTGAATAGTAATATGTATTTTCACACATCAACTTTATCACGAAATAAGAATTGAAACTGAAACCTCTGGCGTAGAATAAATCCAAAAACGAGCATTCTTCTCAATTATCAGAACTACAATACTCTTCTTGATGCGCGTTTCACCACCCAAGTTGACGTCTTCAGGAGGTGAAAAAAATAATTTGTTTTTGGATCCAACATGAAAAGAGGCTGGTTGAAATAAAAAATGTGTCAGATAAGATATCTGTCGTATGTAATTCACAGCAAGAAATTATCACATGCCAACCTCTAATAATATTCAAACAGTATGGGCAGAAACTGAAGTCATATACCTTTGTATACAACTTAATGGTGCTAAATTTGCGAATAAGGTGAACACGTGTTTCACGTCAAAATATGAATTTACCTGTTGAGGATGGTTCGTTTCAACAAGAACGAACTGTCTGTTCCAAATGACTCACTGATTTGTTGAACCGTTTTTTCAACGTTATCTACAAATTGTGTTTCATCACGTTATTCCTTTTACAAAAAAATTAGTTCGATCAACATACCATTATTAAAAACCCTTAACATGAGTTAACATGGATTTATTAGGAACGTTTAAAAAATCAAAATTATGAAAATGGGGCGAACTGAAGTACAGCTTGTCAAATCTAGGAAGAAATTTGAGAATTATATCTTTCTCTATCTCTCTCTCTCGCTCTCATAGTCTTCTAACGAACACGCATCTAGTGGGCGGGACCATAAGGAAATTCAGAAAGCTCTTTCTACATTTGAGAAGCCGTACATACCTGTTGCTATTACGAAGAATGAAAGAAAATTCCACTGAAGAAAATATCAATGAAAACTACTTATAATATCATTCCAATATTCAGTAATTTGACTGATTATTGTCATTGAGGAATTATTGCAATTTAATCAACCCGGAGTGTTAATACGAAAGTAATAACTTTTTCTTTTGTTTCAGTATGGCTCGGATGAATTCGCGCAGGACTCACCGCGGTACACATCTCCAGGAGGGGCTGCAGGGTACTACCTCGGTGCCGGCGATGCCACTCCTAATTCGGCGGTAGGTGGAGGCGATTGGCCTGCCTCCTACCCCACCTCATATCAAACCTATGAGGCGTACGGTCTCATTCCAGAATCCGAAACAACTGGCCAAGGTCTACCTCCCATGTCTTCTCTGAGGCCTAACGGGACACCGACTGCCACCACCTTGGCCGGGCCTAACACCGCCGCAACTTTCGCCACTCCTAACCATGATGTAAATAAAGGACTAGGAGGGGTGAGTAAAGCTAGAATATGTAATGGGTGTCTCTGAACTGAACGGGGGCATTTAATGCAATTCGGTCTACTTTCCAGTATCACTCGGAAAAAGCTTTCTGAGTTGAAATTTGATATATGTATCAGTGCAGCATGATGTCTCCACAACAATTTACTTACACTCCAGGCAGGTTTATAATTGGGAGAAAAATTATTGTAATGGCAGTATGACTAGAACTGAGAGAGATGAATGATTATTTCTTTTATTATATCTTGATGCAAAACTTGATTCATTAGCAATGATATTGATAAAAAAGGTTTCGTTCAAAAATTAATTAAAAAAATATATGCAGGTGCTTCTTGTTGTCCAGCATCAGAAATTTGTCAAACTAAATCAAATGATTACTCACACATATTTTGTACATTCGGAATCCTTGGTTAAGTTTGTTAGTTTCATTGGGAGCAATTCTTTGATCTCTCAGGGTCTAGGTTTAGGTGCTATCCCTTCAAGGAACTTAGCCTTGTGCAGACCCGAACTTGACATTCGCAAAGTGCCGCACTTGACATTCGCAGAGTGTTCTGAAAATTCGGCGTTACAACTGAAGTAGCATCGACTCTTACTGCTAGTCATTCCAACTGTGTCCAGTTGAAATGCCTATCTCTTGATTTGCGGAGGCAAGGGCGCAGGTCGGTTCTTGATTTTGATAGAAATTCAATTATAAGTGCTGAAAAGCGTTACCAAATTGAAAGCTTTCATTCGGACGCAATCTACAAAAGTTTTTAGAAATACTGTACATCTTTTCAATACTTGTCACTGTAGACCAACTTAGTTACATTGGGATAGAAGACACTTTAAGCACACCAATAAAAGAATGAATACGGTTTATTTGGAAGTTTCAACAAGGTTTCACATCTCCAACCTTGAAACTCAATGTTTATGTTTGACACTCCTCCAACTAGGCTTCTCCGATTCTTGAGATACAGGACTCCAGTGGTCTCCAGCAGTAGCCACCTCAGATCTATGTTTCACCGTGCAGCCAGACACGTCCAAGACGATCTCCTCGTTGTGTCAAATGTATTCAATTTATTCCTGTTCTAGGTACATTCACCTGTTTTCATACTTTTAGTGGTTCTCATACTTTAATGATTTTGCTTGGCAGAACTTAATCGTTGGAATTTATGCTAATTTCTAATTAAATCACCACTACGAGCTTTCTATGTAAAGCCAGGCACATAAAAGTTTCTTTCAAAATTCAAACCTTCACACATAGAATCGGTTTCAGTTCAGAACCTAGATAATGTTACCACCTGTCCCATCAGCCCCTTCAAGCAAATACTCGGTTACACGGAGACCAAGTATGACATTACTAAACGTAAATATCTTTGTCTGTATCTCACTTCTTACTCCATTTTTATCACTATGAAAAACACCTCTGTGACAAGTTGAATGAATGAAAATAATCAAAATAAATAATATGGATTCTGAATAGGTGTCAGTATTCTGATAATTAATTATTTGGAGGACTACTGCAGACTGCTCAGAAGTATCCCAGGTCTGTGAAAATATAAAATAGAAATTTCAAATAATTGGTGTGAATATTATTAGAGTTTTTTCCCAGCACCAAACCGTTATTTTTAACACCTCGACACGTGTTTCGATCACTTGGTGATTGAAACACCTGTCGAGGTGTTAAAATAACGGTTTGGTGTTGGGAAAAAACTCCAGTAATAGTCATTACTACACCAAAGGTTCCAAACAGTGGATCACTAGTAAATCATTGGTATGTTAACAATCTACAATCCAAAATTGGCAGAAAGGGATTTCTATAAGTTGTTCAGAGTGCATTTTCCAATAAATCAGATTACTTGTTTCTTTGATTCCCTCGTGACCTGTTATCCAAATTAAGGGGACTTGATTTTTCTGTCAGTTCTTTTTGGAAGGTTTTGTTATCTCAGCTCAAACTCTAACGATTCAGAGCTTTCAGTATTTCTTGGTCATCCGATAGAATAGACCCTCGAACATACATGAAATTCGTCCTGAAAGGTGCTCTACCAATGTAGTATTTGAATCCTGAAAATACTAACTGCTACTTTATTCATTACACAAATGTGTAATGAAGAAATGTTGTATTTTCATCAGTTTAACTTTGGCTTAGTTAACCATTGGTTGAATATGATCAGTTAACTATGGAATTGCTGCTGTAGTTTTGAAGTATATGTTACTGCCCAATACCATGAAAACCGGTTGATATTTCAGCAATACTCAACAAGAACGATTATAGATAATTATGGTGATCATTTTGAACGGGTGATATATTAAGTCCCCGCATAATTGAACATAAATCTACATGAAACACTATCTTAAAGTATGCCATACAAATCACCCATAAAGTCCCAAACTCGAATAGAACATTTTTAGAGTTTTATTGATGGGTTTATATTACAAATGTTTCGCATATTCCTTTGTATTTATCTATATACAGCTTAACAAACCTATGAATAAACTTCAGAATTATGTCTCACACACGCCCACCGTCTTCTCACTAACCTGCATCTAGTGGGCGGGTTCATATCGAAATTTGGAGAGATCATCCTACATTTAACAAGTTGTACATCATGTACTTTCTCGCATGTAAGATACTTCTTGTAAGTACAAGACGTCAACGTTAATGTTGAGTAGTTGTGAACCTTTTGTACCTGGTTTCAATATTTGAGCAAATGAACGTTTTATTATTGTTGAATATTCTTCAACAAATCATTTGTTTCAATATTAATGTCAATATTGTAACAAATGATTGAGTTAAAACACTGTTGAACAAGTATATATTAGCAATTTAACATGTGAAAATATGTATCCTTAGATGACAAGCACAGTAAAACTTTATGGTAAATTTTTTGCGCAACTATTCGGGCAACTTTTAACTTGATTTATCATTCCCAAACAAACGTATTTCTCCACAGCAGCACATAAAAGTAAACTATCTGCGTTTTCTTCACTTCCAATCCTCAAATTATTTTGATCCTCATCTATCATATCGTTATTATCTCTTGATGGAATTTCCTGATTGTCTGGATCAACTTCGATTTCTTTTGTATCTTTTCTTTTCGTAATGCCCATAGTAAGGACGTATGATTGTCGAGATCTGTCATTTGGAGAGGTTTCTTGGCTGAAATTTTTGCAGTTGAAGAGATGATTTGTATTTTCTGCTGTTTCTTCTTCGTAGTCTTCCGTATGATCATTTCTTTCGACAGTTTCGTTATGTCCACTAATTTCTTCTGAGACATGTCTCTTGCTCTTGGTCGAAACATTTGGGGAGTGAGAACTATTTCGAAATCTTCTCGTTTTTCCTTTGCAATAACAGAAACAACAGCGTTGAATATTATGTTCTCGCTTATCGCTATCAGATGTAGAACATACCGATTCACTTATACTAGTGGAACTTTTCTCGCTCCCATTTCTGTAATATTGGTAACTTCGGTACTTTCCTCTCTTCGAACATCCACAAATTTTGATGTCTGTTCTGTTTCTGATATGTATAGACGTTCTGCGTTTTTGCACATTCATTTCTGATAGCGCGGCGCTTATGCCGTTTTCCTCCCTTACCGGCGGTGTTATGGGACGACATACCTTCTTGCCTACATATTCATCGGTACTATATTTTTTCGAAAACCGCATTATATCACTTGCCACTGTTTCATCGCTTTTATCTTTGATGGTCGAGTGTATGCGCTTTCTGTTTTTATCTAGAGAATCCTTTTTAGTTCTTTCCAGCGAGTATTTTCTGGCAAAAGGCGCTTCGATGATAACAATGCTCTTTTTTTCACTGACGGGCACTGATTGAGGATGCGAATAAGTTGACGCTCTCAGATCTGTCTTATTACTCGATCCCTCCGTTTTTAAACCATCAGATAGTGTGTTACCATCAGTTACTTCAAACTCGTTTTTCGTTCTATCTTTTTCTAGTATCGCTCCGCTGAATCTAGGTTTTTTGTCAAAAGTCAACCTCTCAGCTGAGTCGTTTTCGTGTTGATTATCTAGCTGTGTTGGAACTGCAGTTTCTGAACCCCCGAGTTGATCAGCTTCAGTTTGGTTCACACTTTTGGGTACATTAACTTTCAACTGATATTCTAACTTCTTTGGAATTGCTTCCTCTTTTTTTTTCAGTTCCGTTACTTTAATATTGACAAATAGTGTGTCATGGTTTGAAGTTCGAGGTGTATTTTCCACAGGTTGTGCTATATCTATTTGTCGATCTATTTCCGGTTCTCGAGCCTCGACTTTATCGTTCACTTGCAGAATTTCTGGTTCCAAAATAGATATATTCTCTTCATTATCTAATTGAATTGATTTAGCGCCAACTTCTCGGGGAGATTCACATTCATTTTCCAATCTTTCTTCTATTAGTTTGATAACTGCTTCAACTGATTCATTTTTTTCTTCTTCATCCGTTTTACTAACGGCATTGGACATGACTTTTGATTGTATTGAAATAGTCCCAGATCGTATTGTTTCTTTATTCTCATCCTGTGTGTCCGTTGTTTGTAAAACTGACCCCATATCTTTTGTCTTTTCATATATTTCTTCTTCCTTCGACGTTTTGCTTTCTGACAAAGATACTGTTTGATTTTCTGCGTTTTGTGTTTCATGTATCGTCTCAATCATTGTGTCAGTGGTAACTGGAGCTTCAATCTCTTTTTTTTCATCTTGTTCGACATCTAGTGAATCTTTAGTTCGTGTAGAATCCTCAGATATATTCGATGTCTCTCGCGTCTTGTCACCTGATAATTTCCATCCGATAATGATGCTACCTTTTGTACCACTTGTATCATCTAAGTTTCTTTCTATTACCTTGTCATTCTCTTCGGCAACTTTCATTTCGTTATCGTCAACAATGATTTGTTTTTTCTGCACCATAAGTTCGTTATCTTCCTCTGTATATTTAATTCCGTCAGTGTCAGGGATACTTCTTTTGTATTTTTTCGGCTTCTTAGGTCTCGGAATTAATGATTTTTTCGAGTTGTTTTTGTTGCTTGTGGACGGTCTAATTTTCGAAGTGAAACTGGTTTTGTTGTTCAGTTTTCCAAAAGCGCTCATGTAATCGACTTTAACGAATTTTTCGTTGAATGGCAGTGCCACATACGCATACCCATGTTGCAGTTCTTCAGGACACAATAGAATATCTCCAAAAATCGTACAGAGTTTCTCAATACCGTCGGGAACGTCCAAAATTTTAGATAAATATTGCAGAGTTATATCCCAGTTAATGAGATCTTTCTCGTTGAGCACAACTTTGACTGGTCCATAGCATATTTGACCATTTACAAAAACGAATACTATCGTCAATCCTCTTCTGCTAGTTTCCACCAAGAATTCTGCTTTCAGGGGATCTATTTCCCCCGAGTAAAATCTATGTTGAGGTTTTTTTTTCGGTTTGTTTAATTCAAATTCGGAGAGAGTTCTATAACCCTTGGTCGATTTCAATCTGCAGTTCGTTCCTAAAATTACGTATCTTTCAACCGGGTCCAGTTCCTCGAAACACGTGATTGTTTTTCTTGTGCTTAAACATACCAGTCTTCTAACGGCTCCAAAGCTAGGATCGAGCGTCTTCGTTAAGTGGTTCAAAACTGCATTCCACGTCCTCAAAATGTTAGGGTTGATGGTGACTTCAAAACAGGGATTGAGGACTTCTCCGTTTATCCAAACACGAATCCTTTTGGCCCTGCCAAATTTTGGTTCTGCCAATTGAAGATAATGCGGAGTAACGTGAGACATTACAAAAAATTTGGTATGAGTGGAGAATATTGGAAATTGACAGTTGAAGTATTTGAAAGTCACTTGGCACATTCCGTAACTGACAAACGATTCAACTTTGGTTGTGTCTGTGAGTATGCCCAGACGTTGAAATGGATGATCATTTTGAGAGAGAAAAATTCCCTTATATTTTCATTCATATCATGTAACTGCCGCTCGGTCATGTATACAGTGCATTAATTTTTCCAGAAAAATTATGCCTGTCTGGTAGATTATGTACTTTTCAAATTGTCCGTATTCAGTTTTTAATATAAATATGTTCCCGAGTATCACCGAATAGACAGACATTGGTTATTACCATAAGAAATTGTAATACTTGTTTTCACAATGTGTTATAACGACTGATAAATTCGCCTCAGTAACGAATGTCTTGAAAAATGTACAGCCTCTCAGAAAATTTGGAAATCGCAAAGAATTTTAAAATTAAGCTCAGAATCGGTGAATCGCATTTCTTATGAGATAATCATGTCTCTGACAAAACAGTTTGTGTAGTTTGTTTTTTTGTATGAAAGTCATATCATAATATGACATTGATCGATAAAAAATATTTTAAGAACCTCAATAATGTTTTGTATTCGACTCATACGCAGAATATGGTTGAGAAGAAAATAAAAACCTAACATAAAGATGTCCTTGCTTGGTATCGTTGCTCTCTAGAGATAAAAGTGGTTAAGTAGTCATCATCGAAGAAGTTATTCAAAATATTGGTGAAGTTGAATACATGTGTTGTCATTTGTATCTAGTTCCTCAAAATACCTGTAACGGTTGAATATCACCGATGTCCTCAAAAAGATTTTGAAAAATTTGTTATGTACATATATTAATGGGCAAAAACTTCATTGGTAATGATGCCAATTGTTTTGGCATTTGAGCAAAAACACCAATTATAAATTGTTCAGCCCTGCACTAAACTCGTAAACAAATCCCTCCTTATCGGATATTTAGGTGTAATTCTGTTAGATTTCGAAGGAGGTTTTTGTATACCTGACACAGTCCAATCCAAGGATAGTCGCCCTCGTTCAAAGATTTAGTACTACTAATTGAGAGTGAAATTTATCCAAACAGTGGTCTGATTCGATAAAAAAATTAAAAGAAATGAAAATTTTCTATGTTTTTTACCACTTTTAATTGTAACTAACGTTATTGCTTATACAATAAAATTTGAGAATGTCCATATAGGACTGCAGTAACGTCAGTTACAATTAAAAGTGGTAAAAACATGGAAATTTTTCATTTCTCTTTTCATTATGATCTCCTACCACGTAGTAACGGCTATATCCATCAATTTATCGATAAAAAAATTCTACGGATTGACCGTAGTCATTCTCATCAAGGTTTTGGATTTTGATCATCATCAGTCAAGTCGCACACAAAATAAATGTTTGTACGAGTTCAGAATTTTTAATTTGAAAATCTTGAAGGTATCATTCTGCGAAGTGTTATTTTGGATTACTTGATCTTAAGCTTGATGATGTATATCGTATTATCAACTTACTATGTTTCGGTCTGGAGAAAAATACAGTTTTTGTGTCGTCAGCGTAGAACGACTTGTACGGCTTGTCAAATCTAGGAAGAGACTTGAGAACTTTTGCTCTGTCTCAAACTGTTACGAACTGTAACTTCTGATCACGTATATCCAATGCATAAATTGCAAGAAGCAATGGGCCGAGAATGGAACCTTAAAGGACACCAATCGTGATTACAGTTTGAAAGGAAAATGGGTATCCTTCTTACCCATTCATTCAAAATAAATAACTCATGTCTAGATTTATTAAAATTTGCACGTATCAACAGATTTCCCTGTTACTATTGAAAGTGCGGAAATAAGATTGTTCAGTATTCATACTACTAATTATTTCAACTTGGAATGTAATCAGCATTTTAGTTTAAGGTATAAACTGATTTTGAATATCTTATTTACCAGAATTCCTATTTTAATTTTTTTTTATTTTCAGATTTACCCGGCAACCGAACAGGCAAGCGCGAGCAGCTATAGCTCGGCGCCTTCGACGCCGGTCAGTTCACCTCCTCCTATAGCTCCAGCCGGTTGGTTGACCACCCCTCATTCCCCCCACTACACGCAAGCTGTAAATAATACTGTCGCCCCTCAGGGATTACACATGGTGAGTTTTGAACATGTAATAATCTGGAAAGGTTGTGTGTGAAAGAAACATGATCGTAGTGTCCAGAGAGAGACGTATTTCAATTTTTCACAAAAGAAATTTGGGAAAATCAAAGTCATCTTACAAAAAAGACACAGTCAAGAAAAACAAAAGATCAATCCTTGATCGAAAATGAAGAGAAAAGTCAGAATTGTGTTTCATTTACCACTTTCAATCGTTCCCAACGTTTTCATAGTTCTTTATATAATTTTCGCAAGATTAAAAAAATGTCAACCGAAAATTGAATTGGAAAGATTGAAATAATGTACGGATGACTGTTTAAGAAGGGTTATCAGTGTTTATTAGATTATAATCACGGTCTTTTTGTCTCAACTTTTTATTTTTTCTAAATGACAAAGCAAAGTTTTCAAAAGATTGATAATTCGATTCGGACATCATCATAATTAGTCAAATAGCTACTTTCAGAAAACAAAATCAGATGCTTTTCATGTCATAGTATTGAAGAAATATATAAATAATGACTTCAGAATCGTCATAGTCATTTCTGTCTATTTCATGTAGTATGGTTATCATTACAAATTTTTGAAATAGTATTTGTTTTCAATTCAATCAGAGCAGTCTTTGTTGTCCTCCGAAAGATCTAAATCATAGCATGCGTTTAAGTTTACTCGATATTTTAATGAATTGTTGTCAGTTCGGTCCTGAAAATGAACCATGGAAAACACCATTTTTAGTTTCTATCAGGTAGGTTATTAATTTCTCAATTTTGGTAATCAGCGACACAATTGAGAGATTATGAGAAAAATATAACAAATTAGTAACAGCTTAATTCGACTGTGAACAACGAACCAAGAATTTTTGAACCCTTAGTTGTAGTGCTCATTTTTGAATTTCTTTTTTTTTTGTTTATTTTTTGCATGATTATTTTTTTTTTGTTTTTGTGTGGTGAACCAGCCTGCTCCTGAAGCGCAGCGGCTAGATGACGCTATTGGTTTTTTACGAGACCATGCTGAAGTAACGGTGAGTTCGATCGGTTTTTTCTTTCCATTTTTTCAAACCGAATATTTCATTTGGTGTTGTGTATGTAGAATGTATAATATTCTTATTCAAAATACAAAATGGCTGTTACTAAAAACATACTAAAATTATTTCTCACTTAATTGTGACATTTTCACTAAACAATGTTTTTCATAAACGCAACACGTGTTTTGCTATACAATGGCTTGTTCAGGCGTGTCTATACGACTTGGAGTAACCTTCTCTACAAATCAAAACTAATTTTGCCTTTTCAGGTAATATTAACTCTGAAAATGTTATTTATAATGACACGAAAATTTTCAACAGATGAATGGGCTCATTTAACAAATTTTTTTCATTTCATAATTTGAAAGTTTATGTTGACGAGGGAGTGGGGGAAATACGTGTGCTAGAGCCGTAGAAAGCAAGTTACGTGTTGTTTACTACAATGTGTCAACGGCGTGAATATGAATAGTGATAAAAAATGAAGTTACGAGTAATGCATTGTTCCTAAATGCAAGAATTCTTCAGTAACTGCACCAGACAAAATTTTTATTTTACTGTTACGAAAGTTATGGCAGCGCGCTATGCGG
>WOGO01004563.1:0-13170 GCA_015342085.1 Leptinotarsa defecta | reverse complement strand
GATCTCTAGAAAAAGTTTTCAAAAATCGGTGTGCAAAACCACTCACAACCTCACCTAACCCCACGAACACACGGCACTGATAACGGAATATTGTGAAACGGACAAAAAAATTAGTATTCAGCCAGTCCAGCTAGCCGAGCCTACAATTGATAGCACGTTTACTATCTGGGCGACTAGGGGCCACAGGCAAGAAATGTTTATGACTGTACTCTCATTTTTATTGCTGCTCCAATTCGGAATGGATAGACTATAAAAGCATGTGGAACTATAAAAACAATGAAATCTCGTTGGAAAATCTCAATGGGAATTTATTGATCTATAAAAAAACTAGACATTGAAACTTTTTCATAAATACTGTTTTCTAAGAACAGAAGAATACGAAGACTACAAAAGTATTCTTGAGGCGGTGCCTGTGGAAAGTAGCGACACGGGGATTTGAATCGCTGGAGATTAAATTCATTCCACATAAACGCATTTCTTCCAATGAGAGAGTCGAACCTCGAAACAATGACCAGCCATAATCTGTCGCGTATTTCCGATATGTACCCTTCTTAGCGGAATCAAATATACCAAGTTACCTGAACACTTTCCGTGAAAGTATCTATTGAAGAGAGACAAACTTCCAACCTTTCTTTAATGTTGCCAGTAATGTTCGTGTCTCCAATCATGGGTGGAGCTCCATACATGAGAAGGTCTAATCTGAGCTTGATGAAGCATCAAAAGTTGCTGAGGTGTATACGGTTTTCTGCTTCAGAAAAGTTTTTCAAGCTTTTGAGAAGCAGCCTTTGCAATTCCAGCGACATGATTGTGCCATGACATATTGGTGTCCATTTCAACCACACCAAACACATGGAAGCAGAAAGCGGAATTCTCTTTCCTGATATTACTATATCCGGTTCGAGGACATTAATCTTTTTGAAGAAAACCAATGCCTGCGTTTTAGTAGCTTTGAATTGAACCAGGATACTTCCACGTCATCTAGAAATGACCTCTAGATTCTCATTCAGATATGCAACCGAAGCAACATCTGCAGCCGATGTCTTGGAATCGAAATGCAATGGCGAGACAAGTGTGCTGTCATCAGCACACTATTGGATTTGGAGTTTTTTGGAAAATTATGCAATTCTTTTCGGAACGTGAAAGCTTCATATTGGTAAACTTTTTGAAGTTAGATGAGGCTAGAGCTTCTATTTCCAATAAATTATCATACCATGTGCAATGGTTATGGGAATATACATCAGTTGCAATGGATGCATTGGCTTTTCTCACAAAATTGACACATTTGAACAGATATATTATTCATGGAGACAATAATAGTTTTATATCAATCTTACAATGTGTTATGGAGTTATAAATATATAAATATCCTATCAAAGTCTTTAATATAAATCCAAGACATTATGTTGAGCCAAATGAATCATAGCATAGTGGATTACCGAAGAACCGTGTTGGTCAATGCATTCTTCCATAAATTGTCGATAATAACGATGTGCCATCGACTGAAAGGTTAATGATTCTTTCAAAATTGTTCCCAAAAATTTAACTTCATATAACATATTCATATTATTACATCCAGCTAAGGTACTCTCACTTCTACTGTGAACTTTCACCGATACCAACTTTGAGGTATTCGAAATCAAATAATTACGTTCACATCAACTTGTGAACTAATCGATATAATCAGTCTGATCCTCATTATCAAACTGTCTGTCATAGACCATAAGACTGTAATGGTGGTGTATTCAGCAAACATAGTTGGATATTCACAAATTCAGATAGATCATTGACAGAGATTACAGAAAATGTAGGACCAAGGACGGAGTCTCGAGGAATTCCCAAATTAACCTCACATTCATTAAACACCAAATTATTCTGCTCTACAATTATGCTACGATCATGAAGGTATGATTTTAACCATAGTAGCATGTTGTTTGGCAAACCCAGCACATTCAATTTGGTCAGAAAAAATTAAATGTCAAATGCATTTGACAGGTCAAAAAACTTACTGATAACAAAATCATTCCTCTCAAGTTTTTCATAAATATTGTTTGGGAAACTGAATTCAGCTGTTTCGAAAGAATGATTTTTTCCTGAATCGTTCAATAATTCCTGGGCGATGCTCATGCGACAGTTTCTTTAATAATAAATTTCTTTAATAGTGAATCGACGACTCTTCATTAAAATTTTTTCACATTTTCATAGGTTGTTTATGTGGGGGGGGGCGTCTAGGACAAGCGTCGTCATCCACATCTTTTTGGCCTTCTGTGGAAGGCTTGTACCCTTTGCAAACATTTTTATGACTCGGAGTACAATCAACGTATGCCTCTGTTAATCTCGTATATGTCTGAGCAATCGATTCTCTATTCAACCGTACAGAAAATTACACCACAAACAGAAAGGCAATTGAACAAACACTAAAATTTTCTGTTATTACAGTAAATGTTCAAAATGTTCCATGTTGATCTTCTGGCAAAGATAGAGTCCATTTATAGTTTCAGTCCTGACGCTTCGCAAAGTATCGCGAGTAATTGCTGCATACACGTGGACGTAATTCACGCACGCATCTCCTGAATAGAATGACATTGAGTCACGTATACTTTAGATTTCAAGTAATCCCGTAGAAAGAAATCTAAAGGACTCAGATCTGGTGATCTTGAAGGCCATTCCACAGATTCTTCTTCTAAGTCTTCACAGCAACTGCAAAATGGGAAAGAGCTGTTCATACTCAAATGTATATTGCCGATTTTCCTAAAAATTGTCCAGTAACGAGTTAGATTGTGTGGGAAACACTTATGACGCGCACTGTATGTTCAAATTTCTGTGGCTGTCTATAAATTGTTCATTTCCTTCATGTTTGTATGTAACGTCTTTCACACTGATTTCATCGCAGTATACAACTGATCCACTCACTTCATTGCATCCAACTTCATCAAACGAAATAAATTATTGTTTTCATTCTATCTTTGATAAACTAATTCGCAATTCTTTTCTGGGATCACTGACTTTTCAAACATGTAGCCCAGCTCAAATTGTTTTATTGGAATATATTATTGCCAGACCATAAATTATGTATAAAATGAACGGCCGCAATCACGGCATATTGAAATAGTGAAACGTTCCTTTTTGCCTTTAACGAATACCAAGTAGAAAACAAAAGGAATTGGTGTGATGATTAATCGTCTGGTTAGGGCACGCAAAGAGAAGATTATGAATTCATCAGCTTTCGACAGGGGGAGATCGTTCAATTTCAATTTTTCCGTACAAATGAGTTCCAACAATGAATTGGACCTGAACTCTTAACCATTAAGCTATCACAAGACATGTCATCTCAAATTCTTCTACGATTTCCAATAAAATACTACCAATTGGCGCAGTCTGTAGGATGGCAAGAATTTCTTCCCGTGACAGCCACTAATGACGACTGGGAAATTTTGAGTATCGCTATAAATGCTGTGAGCAATATTTAAAATAGTATGGGAGAGTTCAACTGAACAAAGAACATTACCTTCTAGAGCAGTATCTGTTAAAATATGGTTTGCAATTACGAAATTGGTCGTCACATTCTTGAAACTACTTTCATGTTCTTTCATTATTTGGGAAAATATTCTTTTCGTTGGGACAATATAGAATTCAGGGCAAGAAGTACTTATTGACTTACATACACTTGATCTTGGTTTTTATCGTTTTTAATGAAAATTTTTATTTGTCCGGTGAGCCACGTCCAAATTTTTCTTTCCAAATTTTTTTTGAACCAATGTAGGCAAAACTTCAGGTGTATTTGAGTTGACTCGTGATTATTGCCCAAAACTTTGTATTGGTCATACAAGGAGAACCTTTTTCTGAAGAATAAAAGAACATAAGAGACGGTTCTTGATTGTGAAGACCAATTCCACTCCTACAAATCATCTTTAAGCAAAGGGTCATAAGTTCAACCATGACTATGAAGAATATATTACGTTTGAAAATGCTTCCAAATAGATAGATTCGAGAATCCTTGAAATTTACTGGAAGATCAAAGAGAAATGAACTCTTGACCTCTTCTGAATCCGTTCTATACTCTGGAAATTGGTAATTAGTTTATTGTGTTGTCTTCATTATCCCAAAAAAAACATTAAATTACAAAATAATGAAATGTTCAACTAGAAAATACAAGTGATCAATATCAGCAGTCAACATAAAATTTATCAGTAGGTATTGAAAACTAATATTGAAATTTAAAAAAATTATGAAATGTTGAAAAAAAAACTGCAAGTAGAATAATGTATATGAGCAAACAGACAAATGTGAAATCATCCAGATTTAATAAGAAAAACATTCCGGCTATACGGAAAATCATATAATCCTATACTTTTCTTATTTACCATTAACCACTTAAGGTAACTAGTACTATTGTCTATAAAAATTGTAGTCCAATGAAGCTACGATGTTAGCAAAACGCGTCTAAAATTAAATACTTTTTCAACTGATTTTTCAATTTGAGAGCAGTTTTAATTATTTCTTCGGGAATTGAATTATATATTATGATTCCATCATAATAAATCGATTATGGTCCAAAATTGAGTTTGAAATTACTGACTGATGATAATTTTGTTTGTCTAGTGAAATTAATGTTCAGAATTTTTGATTTACTTGTTATTGAATGGATGTGTGTGTGTGTGTGTGTGTGTTCAAATCTGATATATATTTTGGTTCATACAAATATACTATTGGTCCTGAGTACGATAATTGATATATGCATGGTATATCATGGTGTGCCTCAGGGTTCAGTCCTGGGGCCACTGTTGTTCGTAATCTATATGAATGATTTGCCAACCTTCTTAGAAGAGATCGATAGAATGACAAGTGAGACATTGTCATGAGGTGAAGCTTACTTCAACGCAAATATTTTATCTTTGATTGCAAACAAAACTGAAGAAATGACTTTCTCAAAAAATACGGCAAATAATTCATCACTCAGAATACTAGGATTTCACAAAATATACAGTTTCATACCTACACCTCAGTCTTAAAGTACCTACACAATTATGTTGCGAATTTATCTCATAAACATTTTTGTAATTTTTAAAGGTCAATAAATATCTTATCTTATCTCATTTTATATTATTTTATCTTATTTTATCTTATCTTATCTTATCGTATCTTGTCTTGTCTTGTATTATCTCATCTTATCTTATCTTGTCTTGTCTTGTATTATCTTATCTTATCTTGTCTTGTCTTTTCTTGCCGTATCTTTTGTAATGTTTATATTCCCAATACCTTAGGAAGTTATTGGGAAGGTAAACATGTGTTGCGGTTTTGTAAACCTTTCAGTGGATATCTCACAATGAAGTAATACTGAAAAAGGAAAAGGAATTGAAAATTTTCATTACGAGAAGAAATGAAGTTTGAAAAACGCCCCAAAATGAAAGCAGCTCTCTTTTATGTGAATGAATTCCTCACGGTTCAACAACCTGAGAAGAAACGACTACAAACTACAACACCTAAGTCAAGGCCAAACTCATGAGAAACAAAAACAATAAAATTCAAATACGTCGCTATTTTTATTCGAGCTATTCATACATTTCCCTGCCTCAGGTGACGTTTATTTGAATATTATTACAACATATTGTTTATAGAAGTTCAGGATAGCGTGTCGCATGTGAAACTCCGTTTTTATTTCGAATTTATTTCCAGTTCGACAGAAAGTTCCATTCCGCCAATATCGCCGGTTGGATATATATCGACGGAAAATAAGATTTCATGAAGATTACCGACTTTTTTTTCAGTCACGTTAGGAAAATCCGTAAAAGGTCACAGGGTGCTGTTCCATGTTTTTTCATGCAGAAGAAAGGATGATTTGTGGGGACAATATCGAAAAATTTCCTCGCGAATGTGTCAGTGTCTTCAAAAAAAAAAATGGAATTGATCGTTTGGCGTTGTTTTTTTCATTACTATGGAGAGAATAAAGAATTGAAATAGGTAGCCAGAGAAAGGAGTGAACTGAAGGTGAATTTGAAGAGAAATGAACATGTGCAGACATAGTTGGACAGGGCCATCAAGCTCGAGGAAAACTACGACATTTGGCAACTGTTTTGTATTCTCAACTGTTACAAAAGTTGAAAAATCTTCACGCAAGATGAACACATTATCTTTTGGCTCGGCATATCTCACACAAATGGACATTTGTTCTTGTTGTGAAACACCAGTAGTTTCGTCAACAAGGATTGAAAAAAAATTCAATTCTTGCACAATTTTTTTGAACTATTTCACCACAAATTGCAATACGTTGATTTTGTCTGGTCGGGCTTAGGTAGGTAGCGTTCAAAGTCATATTTTCCATGTTCTTCATTAGATTTGAGTTTCCACATCTGCTTCTCATCCGTATGATAGCACGAAAGTTTCCATCATTTGTTTCTGGCTCAGGATTATTGATTTTTATAGGACCTGAGTCGCACGTACCTCTCAAAGCCAATTCCTGACGTCCACATAATTTAATTGTTTCAATAATCGGAATGAGCCGTTTCCGGTTTTTGGCTATTTGCGCTAAGAATCCGCTATCAATCTGACTCATTATATTTGGTTAAGATTTATTATAAGCCTTCATAAAATTATCAGCCAATAATACAGAAGATTTGTGATACTGGCTTTCACTGTGATGCTTGAAATCATGTATAGCATCTTTCCATTTAGTGAGTGGCTTAGTAACTAAGGATTTCAATTGCTGATGAGAGCTTTTTCCTGGGCAATCTCTGGCAAATAATACACAGTATTTGCATAAAGCACCAACAAAAAGAATCGTTCAATCCATTGAACTTGAAATTTTAGCTTTCTTTTGTCGTCACTTACTGGAAACTTGAATGTTTTTTCTAAGGATATTTCAACAATCTGTACTTCAAATCATCATCAATTTTCATGTTTCATCCCATATAGTATCCCACATTTAAAAAATGCCGAGAAACATTATCCACAGTCCCAGGAACGGCACCAGACGTACTAGAACTACTTGTAGCAATATCGCTGTCGAAATCACTTGAACACTGATTTTCAGTAGAACCTTCACTGGTGTCACTATCAGCATCAAGTTTAGATTTTTAAAATAAATATTTGAATAATGTATTTCCTTGCGTCCTTTTTGCCATTTCAATTGTTGATCGACCTATAACAAATTAACAATTATAAAAAGGAGTCAAGTATGAATTCCATTTGTACAAAAATATTCACTTCAATAAAGATTTCAAAGAGAATGAATACCAGTGAGTAGTCTACTATTAGGCATCAACTCCTTTTAATTCAAATTAAAAAATCATATCATTACTCACTTCACTAATTCGCCACACTATAATTCCACACACTGCACTATTACTTCGCTTATATCTCCGTACTCGCATTGGATCACGTAAGACAGAACTGCGCCTGCGTGCTCGACAGGGCTCCTATATATTCCGCAGTAACGGCTGCCAATGTAAGATGTCACAATTACTTACTTTGAGCTGCCGTAATACTCACATTTTCACGCTCTTATTTAGTATTCCTCACAAAATCCTCACATTGTTCGGGGGGGATCAATCTCCCTTGATCCCCCCTGGCTACGGCCTTGATGCTGCAAACACCTTGTATACCTTGCTTCTGTTAGTTGAATTTCCGGTGTCACAGAACCGGCTTTGTTCATCTACTGTTTTTCTAGTGTATTTTTGCAACACATGACACAACAATAAAAGTCACTTATATTTTGCAATTTTAATTATTCTCAAAAAGTCGAATAAGTTTCAATATTCAGAATTATCCAATTTAACCATCGAAAGCAGTTTATCACACCCTCGCTATGAAATAGTTCATTTTTTCAGTAGAATCCGTATTTTATTCGGAATGTAATATGAATTTCATATTGGTCTCCGTTCGATAGGATATATCATCCCCCTAGAGCAGTTTCATTCATGAAATATACAAAATATTCCCAATAGCTTCATAAAACTCGAATATGGTAGAAACCATTATCGGCGAAAAATGCTAGCGTGCAATCGGTAGTCTGCCGAAAATAATTATTCACTATAGTTTTTCAAATAAATGATGCTATTTCTTGTACCGGCGGAGAAAATTCCAGAATATGACTACGAGTGGGGGTTATTATCCCACCCCCCACGCCAACCAAGAGGCACCTCTGATTTTTATCAGAGCGGTGCCTCTTGGCGTTCATTGCGACGTAGTTGAGATATATAGTCGATCGCGCGGCTGAATTATAAAAAGAATATTGATTGTAGATAGTGAATGTGGGATAATAATAATGAAAAAAAAATATAGAGAGAATATGGCGACTGCTTTTCAAGCGGTTGCTCTCAAATGTAGCATACCAGGTCATGAGGCAGAGAAAAAAACGTATCATTGGGGATATAGGGATTCAAAATACATCATTAGAAGCAAAAACATGGCGGCAATGCAATGAAGTATACAGGGGAGTATCAAAATATTATTTTCGAGGTGGGAGACGAGACGTAGTCGAGACGTAATCTTCACAAAACAACTATTCACACATACAGATATTGAATTACTTCAGACATTTATTTGCGCAATGTTCATCAAAGAGGACATTCGCTAGAAAACAACTTCACTCACACAGAAATTGAATTACATCTGACAGCACAATCGTCAAAGGAAACATTTGGATGATACTCGCTTGTATCATATGTGTAGTAGTTCTTTCATTTCAACGAGTGATTCCAATGGGAGACGTATACAGGTTGTCTCAAAAACGCTAGGGCGCTACCTGTAATGCAATTAACGTTTGAAGATGGGCAGTGGGGGAGCGAAGTACTCGGCATTAACATATGGCTTCTCAAAATACGTCAGCGTGTGTTACGTTTTGCATGCGTTTTGTAGCTCCTGCACGAGAAATGAACATAATCAGAAATATAAAGTGAAGAAGATTGGAATCAAACATAGCATTCAGTAGTTGTATTTATTACATGAACAAATAACAATAGAAATCTATATTCATCTGCAAGAAATAATAATATCTTCATTGCATTAATGATAGATTGTTCAATGGTTTTCAATATTTAAACGTTTGAGTTCGTGGTAATAAATTTAAGATATATTCCCTGTGATTACAATAAATCGCATTTGTTGTATACCATTCTGAAAGATATTTTTTATTTGTCAAATTTATGCCAATGTGTTTGTCGAAAACTTTCAGTGCTAACATAGTAAAATTTTTCAATGATGATGTTGTAGTTTTCAAACCACTCTCATATTTCAAATCGTAATTTTTCAAAATAACAAAAGCTCTTCTTCATTGTCTATGTCTTCGGAAACTTCCAAACTGAATAAAAAGTAGACAAAAGCAAATATCTATTTACAATCAACCTGAGGTTACTGTCATAAGTGAAAATGTTGAATTCTGCCGTGTTTTATCGGTTTTACAAGGATTCTGACTACGCTCTCTACAAGAAAAGTCCATATATCAAAGATTTTGGAACTGAAACCAAATTTTCGTGCCTACTGGAAAAGTTTGGTAGATAGAATTTTCTGAAAAAAAAAGTATTTGATGTATTATACCACCGTGTACCGCTGTATCCGAGCAGTCACAATGAAATTTTGTTCCTTAATTCCAAAAAGATATTTTATCCCTATCGCTCCTAAAATGTAGACATTTCAGTTTCCTTCCGCCAACCCCAATCTCTCACATATCAATAACTGTAGGTGTCCTTTAATCTATAACTCGACCAGATGGGGATGAAGAGACGCGGGGAAACATTATTTGTGATTAGCCGTGGCGCTATTGACCTTCGTTACTGTAACGTCCTCTAAATGAAATCCCGAAGGAAAGAACGGAAAGCTTTCAACTCCAACCTAATTGATTGGCGGTCCTCAAATTGGTTTGTCTTCCTCTTCGAAACGCATGGGAGTATGTCAGCCTTTGACATAATGTATCAGGGGCGGAATATCAAGTGATCTAGCGGGTCATTCGAATTGACGACGATGGTCATATCTATCGGTTTCAGCAAGATAGGGCACCTCTTCATCATGACAGGCTATTTAGAAAGTTAGATGATAATTATTACAACCAGCGGATAGGTAGACGTACTTCCTCAGAAACGCCCGCAGGATATGATCGTCGCAAAATTTTTTGTATTCGTATACATGGAGTATACACAGCCGCAATCCATTCCTCCATACTTGTATTCGCAAGTGATTTTATATATTAAAAGATAAAATAGTTATCGTTTGCAGATTCTCAATGATTCCCTTTGAAGCTGCTGACAGTCATGAATCAAAATAATGTGATTTTCATAACTGATCATTATTGAATATTCAATTGAAAGTACCCATTTTCATTTAAAAAAATGATAGCATCCTCTTGGCGACAAATGATGCATACTTATTGTTTCTCTTATTGAAATATTCTGGAAATTATGTTTTGTTACGTGAGTTTTGTACGACATCGAATACTTTTTCTTTTCAAAAATTAAAAGGAGAGGAAACTTTTTACGACCGAAATGTATGAGATATATAGTTAGAAAAATCAAACTGTTTCATATTCAATACGCTAACGAATAATAACTCATTTTATATAATGGTTAAATTTATTAATTTCATTTTACTGTTCTCTAATACTTCAATAGCAGTTTATGAGACACAGTCCCCTCAAAAACCGCTCATTGTTAATGGATATAGGATTCATAATTATTTGATTTATCAATTCTCTCAAATTGATGATGCTTGTTTGGACCTACCTTTATATGCATACAATAAAGTTTCGAATGTTCACGGCGATGTGAAATTTTCTCATCAAATACTAAGCATATTCGAAATATTTCTGGAATTTTTTTCTTGCTCTCAAATATTTCGTAACCTTGAAAAAAATCACGGAATAGTTCATTATCACTTCTGTTCATTCAGGGAAGGTTTTAGAGGATGTCAGGCGTTTAAGCACCTGAGTATTCAACATTTTGATGAAAAAACCTTCAACGAATGAAATCGCATAATTCATAATTTTTATCAAATTTGAATTTGCATTGTAATGCTTTCTGTTGATAATAAAATGTATATTTGAAATATGTTAAAATCAAAATGACTTTCCAGTAGTATTTTCAACGATATGTTCAAAAGGATTATTATTTGTAGAAGATCCGACTTTGATGATTTTCTACATTCTACAGTATGTTTCTAGATCTTCGAAAACATCTGAATGGTTTTTATTCGAAGCTGTATTCAAATATTTGTTCCATTGTGAATACGTACTTCAATTTAGTTTATTGTGTATAGTTTTCAAAGACGCATGAACAAATAATTGCTAGAATGACAACTCATTCTAGTGTTAGGAAAAAACATTCGAGACATTTTTTATCGAATGGAATCCTTTGGAAAACTTGATTAAAACTGTCAGAATTCTCATTTATCAAATATCACATTATCCATTCATGAATGAATTATGATTCGTTCATTTCATTTTCGATTCTTCTAAGCTATGGCTTAGTAGTAAAACACAAATGCTTTTCGAAAAAATAAAAATATTTTCCTTTTCGGAAAAAAATTATTTGGAAAAGTTATTTGAAATCTCCCCAAATAAGTTCATCTCGAATATTATTCAAATCAGAACTAAAAGTAGGATGTATCACTTCAACATTAACCACCCCTATATACATTTTTTTTGGAACAAGAAAGAGTTTAGCTCCAGAATGATATGCGTTTACTCCAAAGGCCACCACTGTATTGACTTGAAATAACATCAGAACGCGCCCCGACTCGCCGTCACGTCAGAGAGCATCACAACACACCACAACATAATAATGTAATTCCGGCTTGAATGTGGAAGTTTGTGAGTATGAATGTATGTATGTAGGTATGTTTGCGACTCTTTCACGTCCAAACACTGAACGGATTTACATGAAACTTTACATAAATAGAGCTTATTATTATTTGTTTTTTCAAGTGGAAATGAGAGGGACCTCGCTGCTTCCATCAGAAGATGTTTTGTATTGTTTTGGTCACTATATTATCTCGTTCGTGGGTTTTGTGATTAATCAATAATTCAAATAATTCCGCGGGTAAACGAACTATAATCCACTCGCTCAATCCTAAGGACGGCAGAATAACTTCTATCATCATTTTCAAGAAATGCAATAAACCTTTCTTCATTAGGATTTTGTATAATGTGAGGCTCAGTTATTTAATTATTTAGTATATCACAACAAATATTCACGTTATGGAAATATGACCTCTTGTAATGTATATTGAAATTTTGATTCTCACAAACCCAATATGGCACAAGTTGCGATTGAACCCATACGGTTTGTGTGAATGTAGCCTAATTATTGACGGAAACTCCCGACATTCAAACTTTCATCTTGTATCCAACAGCAGTACATTAGTCACCCCACATCATCACCAGGTTCAAGAGTATGTCCAAACTCTCGAAAAACGCTATATATTTCTTTAATGCAAATCCAATCCGTTCAATTTATTTCTTTAACTATATACTATAAGATGAATTGTGTTGTCTTATTAGTTTTTCTATTTGGCCCACCTTATTTGTAATTCGTAGAACCAATTTTCCTGTGAAACCTATCAACTACATATATGAAATAGCTCTACTATCAGGATTTCTCATGTTGAATTCCTCAGCAGCTTTTCAATTCATTATCATCTAATAATCATATTATTTGATACACTCTTGAACTTGTGATGCACTGTTTGGAACCTTTGGTGTAGTAAAGAATATTATCGCAACACCAAACAGTTATTTTTAACACCTCGACACGTGTTTAGATCACCAAGTGATCATCTTCAAGAGAAAGGTTGAATTAAATATACATAAAATATTGTCCTTATTTATATCAAAATACCTCTTTAGGTACCTGCCTCTTGAAGGTCTTAAATTAATTTCCCTATATTGCCCTATCTACTAGTCTTAAATTGATTTGACAATGTGGCCTTTTTTTATTGCTCAATACAACGATTAAAATAAAATAAAAACAACAATAAAAATTATTTGGCGCTCCGGGGCGACTTCATTGATTCCAGTGGCGCATTTGCTTTTTCAGCTGCAGGAAAAACCCGGAAAAACCTGCAGCACCACATCATCTGAAGATCTTGATCTAACAATGTCCCCTCTCTTATAGAAAAAAATGTAGGGTGTCTCCAGAAGCTCCAATAAATTCGATGCATCACCAGAACACTTCGTGACACGACTAT
>WOGO01004562.1:0-13171 GCA_015342085.1 Leptinotarsa defecta | reverse complement strand
GTGATGGCAGTAGAGATTTTCATTGGATGGAATCGTACAGACAGACTCAGGTACTTGCCTCACTTGACTGAATATAGGAAGCTTTTTAAAGCTATTCAACACCCCTTGATAGAAACAATATTTGTTTGAAAGTGGTTGACAATGTTTCAGGTGAATTTCACTAGTCCAGGATTCCAGTCATCACCCGAAGACGATTGTGGATACTAAGAATCCAAACGTCGTGAAATAATTTGGGTTGAAACAGTTTTTTTTTTTTCATTTCCTTTTCAATTGTTGAATTTTTTATAGAGCAATTTCACGTTCGTTTTTGAGGAATGTCGACTGCACATTGTTAATGAAAATAATAATGTAAACCATCATCTTCCTGATCTTATTCCATAATACTAGTCAGTGGATTACAAAATATAGGTACAACAAGTTCAAATTTTCCATGATACGATATTCCTGATGATACAAGTATCAGATTAGTAATAATGAGTCAACAAATTCAACTAAATTTTATAAACAAGAAAATGAATATTTTGAAATGAAATGCTCTCGAACGTCTTCTAAGATATTACTTGTTAAATTCTCTTACAACCATAGGATATCCATAGGTATCCACTCTGTTCCGTCTTCACCAGTTTTCTTTTTTTTTATTTATTTTTTTATTTTCATTTTACTATTTGTGTATTTGTGTATTGATGATTTCCACTAAATTTGCAAAATTTGTATTCAACACGAAATTCGGCCGTGTTTTCTATTTCTGATTAAATATATGGAGCGCTCCTCGTATCAATATATTTCGTCGGTCGCTGAAACGGCGGCAGAATAATGGGGATTCGGTACATAGACTTGCAACAGAAAGCATTTCAGGTCATTCGACAACCTACTCAATGAATTAGGAAAGTTGCTGGCCAGCTAGTGTTGTGTGATCCAACGGGTTCTTACGATTATCCTCTTGGAACTAGAAGTCTCTCTACGAGCCGCTACTAGAGCCGACATACACTCAGGTGAGAACCACAACCATGTAATCTCTCTCGTTCTTTTTTTGTATCCTAAATAAAATTCTATTGGGAACTTTCTCAAACCATACAATCCTATATAATACAGTTCACTTATCTAATGAAGCTACACACTTCAAAATTAAGTAATTTTTTTTCACTGAAATTTTGAACCCCAAACTGACAATTGACCAACTAACAGCTGAATAATTTTGCCTATGAATAAAGTACCCAATAATCATTAAAATACATTTTCAATACTTTTACCAATTGATTCATAACTCGATACATTAAGAAACATATCTGCAACAAAACGTTTGAATGAGCCTCTATTGAAAATGTGTATTTTTGTTATAGGAATACACAAAAAGACAAACTTGAATGAATTTAAACATTATTTTGAATGTTATATTCCAAAAATACATTCGTTCATATGTTCGAGAAAGTTTGTACCTACAATAGTTCAAGTGTGTTGGATATCATCATTCACTAAAAATGTACAATTTTTGCATGTATTATTCCAGTTGTTAAAATTAGTTATCAGATTCATTTCTAGGAAGAATTCAAGTTTTCCTTTGAAACATGCATTTCATGAATTAAAGATATCAATAATATAAGCAAATCCACATAATCAATTCATTCTAGAGCAAATTATTGATATTTTGAGTATATCAAAGGAACTAACAAAGGAATCAAAGGACAAGATTTACAAACATTGCATTCCATAGGGGAGTTCAAGCGGGGATTTCGGGATTTACTAAAGCGCAGCAGATTAATATACAGGGGGATACCTTGTACCCGGTTAAGTAGTTCCACCAAATATGAGCCCCATATATAAGACCGCCTGTGAGGAATAAACGATCAGATTAGTAAAAAAAAGTGATCATCAGAAATTCTCGAGCGCGTCAGATTAAGGTAAATTGAGTTGATTACCTGCTAAAAAGTGTATATTCCAGTAATCTGACAATTTGGGAGTGACATAAAGAAAAGAGAGGGCAGCAAAGTTGTAAAAAAATAACGTCATTTCGACATTCCCGAGCGTAGCTATTTTTGTTATATTTTGAAGGAAATAATTTGAAGAAAACGAAAAATATATAATCTGACGATTTCCGCAAACCAAAATAACAAAAATTGATGCGTGCAGCTGTGTGATACCTATGTTTCCCTCTCCGAATTTCTATTCCTCTATTTTCTATTCACTTTTACTCTATTTATTACTCTCTCACTCCGTCATCATCACATGACGCCATCACAGCTGATCACAGAGAGTCATTCGTGATGAAGATGAAGATGATGATTAATTAATCAATTGATTGATGGATGTAGCCGGTTACTACGTGGTAATGAAGAAAAGAGAAATTAAACTTTCTATGTTTTTCACCACTTTTATTTGTAACTGCAGTTTCGTCCTATAAAGACATTTTCAAACTTATACAATATATAAGGACATTTTCAAACTTATACAATATATAAATTTGAAAATGTCCTTATAGGACAAAACTGCAGTAAAGTTAGTTACAAAGAAAGGTGTTAATAAACATAGAAAGTTTCATTTCTATTTTCTTCATTAATTAATCAATTGATAATAAAAAATTGAATTTTTTTGAGCATTTTTTTAAAATTATTTTCTTATAAATACAAGTATTCAACTTAAAAAACATACAATTATTTATTTCTATGCTATTTGCTAAGCTTTTCAATTAGGTTCAATGATTGAAAAATAATTCCAAAAAATTATTGTTTTTGTCAGATTAAGCGAATCCCTCTAAATAATCGTCAGATTATGAGACAGCACGTCTAAAACATGAAGATGAACCGTATATATCTCAATCTGACGCGCTTGAGTATTTCAAAATGGCGAATTATTTTGCATATATAATAATGGCCGGGAGTTTGCGTCAGATCGAAATCGTCAGATTATTGAATGAGAGTTTTTTTTGTTGCACTTTACACCCCCTTAGAAAATCTGACGCGCTCGATTAAATTTTTTTTCGTTTCACTTTTAAACCTTACGTACAACCATCCACATCATGCAAACGATCTGATTAACATATCTAGGACATTGATGCTATCAATATCTGACGCGCTCGAATATGTTCATGCAACAGTATTTTTTTACATATTTAAATATCTATAGCCGCTTCCCCCACTGATGAAAAGGTATATATTACATAACATTTTTTTCTTATCGTCTAAGCTTTGTAACCTAATATGTCTCAATGACGCTCGAGTAAATCCCCATTCTGCATCGTGGGCTCCCCTGCTATTGCAAACACAATGTTTATCAAGTTATTCAAAAAAAGTGCTACATAGCAATCGTTACCTGTATACGACAGTGTGAATAATTTTCGTATACCATACCAATTTCCATTCTTTCAAAGTTTGAAATCTTACCTCAAGATATAATTGTCCATAATCTATACATGCGCAACGGATGTGAATGAAAACCATTTTCCATAAACGAATTCTCCAAATAGCCAATGCACTAATTCGGGAAATCTGGAGACATTCTAACGTGAATGCATCGTTCGATTTCCATCTCCCGCCTATTCCTGCATATCCGGTGGAATCATCTAAGGTTTCAATTAATCTGTCTATCACTCGGTCTGATGGTGGTGGAATTACATGTTGCTTTCGAGGCACTGCAATTCAATTCCGACAAAGTAACCGTGAAACGGAATAGCCGGAATAGAAGGGCTTCTCACATAACCTCAATTGGTTTGGACAACAAAGCAACAATGTTTTGTAGCAATTCAAGAAACTGCGAAAGTGATGTAACTGTTAATTTGGGGGGAAGTATCTATGAATATTTGTTCATTTCCGGTATGATCTTCAAATGATTCATTTTTCAAATTGGCACATGGAAAGGTCGCTTAAGAGAATTAGTTTACATTGTGGCAAAAATTTTTTGAAAGCAGTCGATATGAGTAGGAGACAAGTTCCTCATTTTGGGAACACTGGAGGATCAATATTGCTTTTCATTCATTTGTGACTTCCAGATTCTATTAAGAAAAACCTGGAAACTGATGACTTGGTAGTGCGAAAATCAAAAATGTGCGAAGATTCAGGGCATCTGTGGGATTTTCAAGTCTTTTTCCTTTGAGCAAAACTAAAAAAACTTTGTAGAAAATGACACTTGTGGAGAGGGGTCTCTATTTTGCTTTATTGATGAAATAGTGATGCTAGAATGTACTTTGGAGCAGCACGTTTTTGCCTCTCATAACTTGAGATGTGAATCAACAAAGTTTCACGACTTATTGAGGAGGCAATGACAATGATGTTGGACCAACCCTAGTATGTACTAGCATCTATAAAGTATTTTGAAGGGACCTCAGACCTTAATTCAACTTAAATAAATATAGAAGAGATTATACACACAGGATGAGAAACTAGAAGCATGCTACTCAGGCTTCACGGTCAGTAATTACAAGTCCAGGACAAATTCAGAGATGAAGGCTCCTAAAAGAGTATCCATGAAAGATTTGCTGTTGTTGAGATTTGTATGACATATGAGATTTGGAAAGACATAAACTCATTTCAGCCAAATGAGACGCCAAAGCAGACAACAAAAATATTACTGGATTTTTCCCAACACCAAATTTCAACACCTTGACACCAATTTCTCTCTTTCCGTAGTTGCCTCCTCATCTCAAATTGAAGTTATTTCAAATCAGTTCACCACACGTACATGAAATAATTACTCGAAAAAATCTGTAGAATTCAACGAATCAATATCAGTACCTCTGGAGCTAAATAACCACTGAAAATATCTGAACATAAAGACATCATTCAGTACAAGCACCGTATATGAGTAAACAGAAGTAAATTCACTCCCGTCGGCCTCTTTGATGTTTCGGGTCGAAATTTTATTTTTTGCTGGCATGTGGCGGGCAGGAGGGTGTATGCTAAGAGCTGTTGTGCATCTCTGCACGAGGTTCGATCAAAAAATATGTGATCATGATCTGACTTTATCATTGCTACGAGGAGCTCCCAATAAATATCTCATATGATTGTGAACTGTTTAGGAATTGATAAAAAATAAGACAAGGTGGTGAAATAAACGTATATTTTATGTAGTGAGATTATACAATTTAGGTCAAAAACTTATACTAATATATTTTATTAGGTTTTTTAGAATGATGAGTCTGATTTTTTTTTAACATTTGTTTTCAAATTTCTATTGGCAAATTTCAAAGTATAATAAATTTTCACCCTTATGAAAGGAGGAAATAAATATTCTAAACTAAAATTATCACAAGAGTGAGAATGTTGATTTTTGAAAACATTGTTTTGAGCTAGTTGACTATGCAGTGGCACATACATTGTTGAAATGATTTAGAAATTATGTCTCTAGATGAATGATACATTGTAAAAATGAATCTGGAGGCATATATATATAAACTTCCAAACTGTTTGGCTACTGTATTAGTATATGCCTTGAAATGTCTATATACATTTGTTTCATCCAGTGTAGTACTAGCCGCCTTGGCAAAATTTGTACATACTTCACATGAATGTTTTCTCAAAAGATATCCACAAACAAAGCCCAAGCTATTGCCTTCTGGAGTGGCTAGAGTTCTATGATCATTCGTCTCTACTCTCTAAGGTTTATAGGGATTTTTTGGAACGTCCACAAGATTCTTCATTCTATTTATGTCTGCATCTGTAATACTAGATAGAATCTCTCTAGTATCTTCTAGGCAGTTAGTTCCTTCTGCTTGTGTGAAATACAGAAGAGTAAATGTGTTTTTGGAAGCTCTGGTAATTTGAATAGGAGTTGGGTTTCTGGCATTTCCACAAGTATTTCTAAGTTGACCAAAATAATTTTCCACACAGTCCTGATTTATATTCCTCGTCAATATGCAGGAGTGTCCTTTACTATGTAGGTTTTCCCAAAGTTGCAGAATTACCGAAATTGTTATCTGCCACTCCTCATTTGTCCAGTCGTGTTTTTTCCTTTTTTTTGATATTACAGTTGATTTGCTGAAAAATATTTTCATTTCTTTCAGAAAGTCAATTTTCTGGTGATTTTCTGCAGTGTGGACCTGAAGAATAACTTGAAATATTCAGATAGATATTTATAACACTTTGGTCCCAATAAGAAGGCTGCCAGTGAAACTTGTTCCATACTATCTGAAAATCTGACCCCTTTAGTATTTTTCTGCGATTCCGTTAATTGAAACTCCATAAAATTGGCAACTGTTTCGGAACAGTGAATTTAGTGACATCAGTCAAGTTCAAATTTTTACTAAACTTGTGTTCTTTCTGTTTTTCCTCAATATAACTCAGTCTCTTCGTTAAAACACGTATTCTGTTCCTCAGCTGAGTCTTGCTTCAACTTGGCTCGCTTGGTAAATGCATCAGATTCAGTCGGTTGCGCTGTAGTTCGGCCGCGCATAAAATTCGAGGTGGGGAATCTTCAACCAAATATGGCGGAGGGTGAACTTACTTGTGTTTACTTCTATACGGTGGTACGAGTAATGATGCCTCACCATTACCATTATCAAATTAACATTTCTGAACAGCTCCGACTTTGCTCCGACAAAACAACTTTTTGGATGGTATATATAAAAGTTAAAGGTGAAAATAATGCAAGGTAGTTTGTAGCCAAATAAACATAAACCACTACGGAATACAAACGTCCTCACTTAAGCATTATTGATGGGTAATAAAACCTAAAAAATAACATGAATGAAAGTTTCGCGGGTAATTCCATGGCTGTTTTCCCTTCGTTGTCTGGATGAGGGTTGAAATACCCCAATTCTGTTAGATAGCCTTAAGGTCTCGTAGATGTGGCAGGAATATTCACGCTCGATTTGATAACAATATGGCATCATAACCCCACGGTGCAACTGAAAAATGGCTCGAACGTTCTTTACTGCTCGGATATATCGATTCGATTTTATCCGAATGTGGGAGAGTGTATGAAGCGAAGAAAAAGTTTCCTAGTTGCTGTTTGAGGGAGTTAGGAAAGCATTACATCAAACGATAAAAGGCTGAAGAAAAAGGGAGTGATGCATATCGTTCTGGCAGTACACAATATCTGAAAATTTATGTTCCAGAAAATATAAATTTCGGCGATGACCCGATGTGAGAAAATACACTTCTTTGAACCAAATAGTGTTTTATAGCAAGTAGACCTTCTGTGTGAAATATATGAAACATATTATTCCTTCTCAACGACAATCTTTTCATCTTGAGTTGAGAATGAACCTTTCAAATCTTTCCAAATTCGTTACGTTATAATTGTGGTTGAACGCATGCCCCTCTGCCAAAAAATGGTTTAGCAATGTGGAATTGGTCTTCACATTCAAGAAACCAACCCTATGTTCTTTTATTTTTCGAGAAAACCTTCTCTTCGTTTGGCCAATATGAATTTTTGGGCATCAACCACATTTTAACTCATGTACTCCTGATCTATCCTACACTGAATTTTTGTCTTCATTTTTTCCAATGAGTTTTCCTAAAGTATCTGTATTCAATCAAAATATCGATCTTCAATCGATGCAAAAATGACATCTTTTCATAGGTCTTTTCAATTTTGAGAACAGAAAGAAGTCACATAGCAGCAAATCTGGTGACCATGGTGGCTGAGGCATGATTACAGTACAAACAATGACGACTGAGCAAGTGCACTAGCGTGATACAGTAACTATGAATTGTTTTTCGCAATACACAATGTTTTCTTTATATTGTTTCTTGTAAGCGACGACATAACTTCAAGACGTTACTCTTTATTGACCGTACGACCATGTAGCAAAATCTCCTGATGTTTTTTTTGGTTTTGGCTCTCCTGGACTCTTCCAATGAGACAATTGGACTACGGTTCCGATCTTGGGAATAGGAAAAGTCGTAGCGGGCCAAATCTGAAGGATACTGTGGCCGAGGCATGATTAAGGTGTTGTTTTTGGCCAAAAAATCACGAACAGGCAATGACAAGTGAGCAGGTGAAGCAAAAATATTTCCACAATACCGGACGTTTCCTTCTAAAATTTGCTCAGAATTCTTTACTGAAAATTATTTACAAAGAGAACACGATTTTCAACCATAGTACTCTACAACAATACACTGATAATGAATATAAATTCCTCACAGAAGCATTATCTGGGTCTATTATAACATTGGTAAATTATAATAAATAACAACATTAAAAATTCCACTTTTCAGAAAAACCCATTCCCAAAGAAGTCTCTTTCATTATGGCCCAAAATTTTTCAACCTTCTTCCTGAAAACTATAAATGGTATAACAGAATCCAAAAGTGCCTTGAAAAGTTATACCTATACAAAGAAACCCAATCTGCTTCTAAAATGAATACTGTTCAACTTTGCTATCATTCGCCTATCAATATATTTTAAATTTGAAATACAGCTTTTCCTAGCTCTCCTGCCAACAACTCATTAAATCCATTAGAATTGTACTGCCCTCCGATTTCACTCATTGTATTTATTAAGCATATCCATTTTATGTATTTGAGATGTACCTACATGATTTATAATTCAGCTGAATAGATGGGAAAGCACAATACAGGTATTTTTCATATCTAGGTGTAACCCATACATTCCGCGAGACATTTCTTATATATATTATTTGAAATATTTTATGTACAAGTGTGTTATTGAATGAATAAATTACTGAAGACTACCACAGAATGTTTCATACCGCTGTTATGAGGATTGACGACGAATGAACAGTTATTATCGGGATTCGTGGGAGATCGGGGTTGATTATTTTATTACAGTTACAGAGACTAACAAATAGTACAATAGTAAATAATATTCAATTTGTATTTGAATGTTTTTATCAGTGCAACAGAACTTTACTCTTACTATTTTATCAATATACTCACTTGTTCAAGACTACTCTGTCCCAAGGAATAATCCTCGATATTGAGATCACTTCGTTTAGCGTTTTCAAGGAAACCAAACATTTTCGACCAAGGAATCGACTTATCAGTAATGTAGTACGTTAACAGTTCTTGATGTTTCCCTCTCATTTGAGCTTTTGGGAAGTGTTCTTCTATAAACTTTTCGATAGGTTCTGTTACGGACAGTTGGGAACCGGAAAATTCTGATAGTTTTCTCAATTTGATTGTCAAAGTATAACCTTCTGCGAATTTGTTCTTCAGATGTTGGGTAGACCCCAAACATCGAAAATTTCCATTAACCATGATGGCAAGTCGTGTGCAAAGAGCTTCACATTCCTCCATACTATGTGACGTAAGGACAATGCATTTGCCATTGTCCCGAATTTTGCAGAGTGCATCCCAGAAATAACGTTTAGCAGCTGGATCCATTCCTATGAAAAATAGGAATAACATTTTGAGTGACATAACTTGTGAGGAGATAATGAGATATTCAGAAAATGAGGTGAATTTCGCGGGTCAAGGTGTTGAAAACATCATTCTGGCAGCTCTTGAACTCTGCAGTTTTCGACTTGAATCCACTTGATCGGACCGATCTCTCTTCAATGTTGTATAAAAAGACCTCATGATCAACTCATTCTTGTACAGTCACAGGAATAAACTGATTTCTGTGGCTTTGATGTGAACCTTTTGCTGAACAGGTTTCGAACTCGGAAAAAGAGTTTTGGTCACCTCTTTCAGAATTGAAAATCAAATCAAGTTGATCGGCCGCTCGTGTCTTGAAGAGAAATGCTAAAATTCTTGGTCTGCTATGAGTGCGGTCCATGTAGATAAAGATCACAGAAATGTTATGACTTTACAGGCTTTGTCCTATACGATTCTGTTATGTAGGCACTCCAAATCAGAAAGTACTCATTGTTTGGATCTTTGCATCGAAAGGACATGATTTCTCACTAGTCAAAATCACTAGTCAAAAGTAGTTAGATTAAGATCGGAACGGTTAGCATATCGATAACCGCAACTTCCATTTCCTCGACAGACCTATCGGAGTTTGTGCTGATACTTGTCGTGAAGAGAATTTTTCACAGAGTTACCTTTTGCGAGTGGAGTTGTCCGTAATTATACGTGTCTCTGGCATACAGATGGTGCAGGATACTTCTATCTACGAGCTGTTCATCATCTCCAGGGCGAACCATGGGTTCGCCCTGGAGTTTCCTGAAGTAACCCGCTTCTTTGGAGTCTAACTCAACCAGTTTTTATGATGACGCGACTCCGCCAGAGTACTATCAGTTGTTCAAGGCATCTCACTCTTTTGTTGGGTACAATAAATGAAAGATGTGAGCTCATGCGTGTTAATGATAATTCTTGTGAGTTCCAAAAGTATATTTATTGGACTCTTATCAAAATAACCGGAATGGTTGTTCTTTCAGATCGTACTAACTAACTGAATACTTCAGTATTAGTAGTAAACTTACCTGTAGTTGGCTCATCAAGATATAACACTGGAGGATCTCCTATTAATGAAATTGCTGTGCTCACTTTTCTTTTATTTCCACCGCTCAATTCTTTTGCCTTCTTATTCAGATGTCTCTGAAAGTCAAATTCCTGAGCCAGAAACCGTGGTACATTATGAGCATCTTCCAGTCTAATCCCTCTCAATAAGGAAAACATTACGATCGTCTCGTGTACCGTCATGTCATCTAGGAGAGCATCAAATTGCGGACAATAACCGATACATTTTTGAGCTTCCGCCATTTGGTACTTTATACTTTTTCCGGTAACCTAGAAATAATAACCAGTTTTTTCGCAGTTCGTTTTTGTTTTTTTTTAAGATAACATTGACGAACATTCTACATTTTTGGAAGTTTAAATTGTCTAAAATCTGAAACATTTGAGCTACAGAGGATGCAAATACGCAAGAGGTTTTCTTGAATAAGTATCTATTGTGCATATACAAAAAATTACATAAAGTGATGGCACAATATATTCCAGGTAAATTTTTGGAAACTACCGGTACAAAAAAAAAAGATTACTAGCATTAAACTGACCTGGAACCAACACTTGGACAAGATAAAGAGGAGAGCGGAGGTAGCACTGATGCTCGTCAGACGCACCTATGGAAAAACATGGGGGCTAAAACCAGACACGGTATATTGGCTATACACGATGGTGGTTAAACCCATGATAACATACGCATCTCAGGTCTGGTGGCCAAAGATGAAGCAGGCGACCGCCATCAACAAACTAGACAAGGTGCAAAGACTAGCATATTTGGGAATGACGGGAGCAATGAGAACTACCCCAACAGCTGCATTGGAGTCACTCCTCAATCTACCTCCTTTACACTTTGTGATAATGGGGGAGGCTAGGATGGGCCAATTCAGACTGGAAAACTCACCGAACTACAGAAGATCGGACTGAACAGAAATTTCGGAACAAGTGGAGGAGCACATATTGGATATGTGCACGGACCACATGACACCGAAGTACACCGTGAGCCGTGAAGAGTGGAAGACCATTAGTCATCCCGAAAACATGTTTGGAAAAACACCTGGTATACAGATGGATCGAAGACCAAACATGGAACGGGAGCTGGAATATACCGAGCGGATAGAAATTTAAACTACAGCTATCCGCTAGGACTATACACACCCGTCTTTCAGGCGAAGAATATGCTATCTTGAAGTGTCCAAGGCTTATTAAATTGAGACCTCAAAGAAATGAGCGGATCAATATTTTAACAGACAGCAAAAGCGCACTAGAGGCTCTGACAAACCCGAAGTTGACATCAAAACTGGTCTGGGAATGTCCTGAAGAACTGAATGAACTTGCAAACAGAAATAAATAAACTTTGTACTGGGTGCCAGGGCATTCAGGAATCACAGGTAATGATAAAGCTGATGAATGCACTAGACACGGATCATTAACTCCATATATATACATAAACAAAATTCAAACTGTTTTGACATATATTTCCTCAATAGTGAAAACGTTAAAGGGACCTCCTGAATAGAACTCTTCAAGGATTTTTTATTGCATGCATACTTTCGATAAATCAAAAACTAGCAAAGTAATTCCAATCTTCAGAAAAGGGAACATAAGCCTCCCAGAAAATCACCATCTCATCCTCATAGTTCCCACATTTGGTGAAATCTTCGAAAAAACAGTTCATATTCGTATTTTGAACAATCTCCACAACTTAAATCAATATGGTTTTACTGATTAGAGTCGTCTCATTAGCAAACAATGGTTTTTTTTGGAAAAAGTTAGTAGATTAGGTCATTGACATAAACGAAGAAAAGAAGTGGTCCCCAAAGTGACCCTTGTGGGGCTCCATGCCTTATATGCTTTTTGGCAGAAAATTCGTCACCAACCACAATCAACGAAGGGTCGGGTATAGATCCTTGCGGTACGATAAATCTTTGAAAACCCAAAATGTGTATACTTTTTCTAATGACCAGAAATCGAATCGTGTTTGGATCAATTACAACATCCTGTATGTTGGTCGTATATTTAATGATCGATACACTCGGTCGAAATCAATGTTTAGGCCTTTTTTGGATGTAATCAACAAGCCGGAATTAACGGGCACGTGCGAGACCCGTAAGGCAGGTGTATTTTTTTCGGATGCAAGCGAGTAACGAGTCTTTCGAGTCGATTTATCCACGTTCTTGCGAATTCCGTGACACCAGCTGAACAGCGCACTAGATTATTATTATTATTGTCAATGATTCATTACTGTGAGCGACGGATTTATCTTTTTTTCAGAAATTAGGATTGGGTTCATACCGACTGGACTGGGTTGAAAGAATGGATGATACATTTATCATGAAATGGATATTTTTAAAGAGATTAGTTTTCGGAAAACACTTTTTTTGCTTTCTATTTCTCCGTCATAATGCAGGGTGGACGTGAAAACTCCCCTCCGTTCTTAACTATAGAACAGAGCAAGATATCATCAGAAAAAGTTTATGTATCGTGTTTTTGATTAGAAAGTGTCGAATCACTATCGACTTTTTTTTTCGAATGTGACAACCCCGCTTGATATGTCTTTGTGTTCTCTATCGCACCAAAAAAATGACAATTGAAACACCAACTTTGACCTTGTAATTATTTTAAGGATCGATGTCAAATGTATGGTTAGTGTTAGATAGCCATAAAAAACCCAAACCACTGGTATAGTTCAAGTAAACGATATAGTGCCCTCTACCGTCCAGCAGTTCCCCTTTAATAAAATACTAAGGGAGCTTACTAATTGATCAAAGAGTACTTATCTATTCAATTTTTTATTTTCATGGAATTATTTTCCAGCAGCTTGACTGCAT
>WOGO01004561.1:0-13172 GCA_015342085.1 Leptinotarsa defecta | reverse complement strand
AATAGCCGAAACCGGTCAACAATTAAGAAATATAGTGGAAAATAGACAAAAGTGTGTTTTTGTAGTGTATCCTTATTAATATATTTCACTAATTTCCTATAAAACATTTTTCTCACAGAAAGCCAGATATGATTTTTCCTTCTCCAAGGTAGTCCAATTTAAATTTTTTCTTTTTAATTATTGTTTGCTGATCCTAAGTTTGAAACAAAAGTTTTTAGTTAGATATATGACCATTCAAATATGAAAATGTGGAAACATTTTATTTCAGAAGTATTTTCTATTTACAATATGGAGTTATATAATGAAGAAAAGAGAATTGAAACTTTCCATGTTTTTTACCACTTTTATTTGTAACTAACATTACTGCAGATATGTCCTATAAGGGCATTTTCAAACTTATACATTAAACTCGAACTGCAGTAACGTTATTTACAAATAAAAGTGGTAAAAAACATAGAAAGTTTCAATTCTCTTTTCTTCATTATGATCTCCTACCACATAGTAACGTCTACATTCATCAATTTATTGAAGTTATATAGTTTGATTAAGCATTTTTTTACTACACATTCGCATAAACGTGACAATCTGTCTATGTCCCTTTGTTGCAATACCTGCAGCTAAGGTCTTTGTTGAACAGCCCTATTTTGCTCATGCATTCTTTAAATGGACACTATCCAGTGAGTAGCCCTGTTATTATTCTGAGCTGAAGCCTCAGTTCTTTTTTCCGACGGTCCCATTAGTACACTTTTTGTTTCCTATTGATTCATTTCCTGATCTGTTAACGTACCATAGATTTTGATACTCCGACAGTTGGTTCAAGGCCAATATATGAAGCTAATATGGTATCTAGTACATTCATCAGCCTTTTCAGTGTACAGTCAATCTATTCCTGTTTTTCCCAGACCATTCTCGATGTCACTGTTGCATTCAATAATGCTCCGAGTGTAGCCTGGCTGGCTCCAATTAATATTCCTTGCAATGAGCTAGATTGCAAGAGAAATGTGTAATGTCCGAGCAGGTAGCTGTTATGTAAATTTCCCCCCGCTCTACTGTTACTACTGAGCACGCTTGACGAAGTTATTAATCTTTTTGTATATTCATGGTCGAGAATTTGAACCATTCTTTTTTATTGTTTTGTGGTTCAGCGGTACAAAAAATACCACTTTCTCAAGTTATTTTACACTGCGTTTCTAATTCAGGTGACCAGAGCCTTGCATGAGCATAATGTTAAATAGTCCTAAAAAGTATGAAATAATTTAGAAAATATATTTAACAAAAGCCTGTTACTTTCATTAAAATTGTCTATTTTTGAAAAATTGTTAAAAATAAGTATGAGAGTACATCATTATAGAAAATAAAGATAATTTGTTTACATTTTTCAAAACATTTTGCGTAAAAATCATTTTCAGATGGCCACCTTTCAGTATCACCACTCCACTTTTTCCAATTCATATAAAGTAGACATACCTATTCTCTTGAAAACATGCTTCAATTGCTATTCTCGCTTATAGGAAATTTACTCGCGATGAATTCAACGCACACTTGGGCATTTTTTATGTATATTCAATGCCTTCAGAGACTGAATCAGAGCATGATATGCTGTCTGATGAACAGAACAAAATAGAGAGTCCGATCAATTGTAACAAAGTTGTCTACTTTGGAGAATTTTGAATAATAACAGTTTACCTTATTTTTTTGATCTGGAGATATAAGGGAGAAATTAAAAATTTCAAAACTTTGTTTTTGGCTTGTTTTTTTGTATTCACAGAGATATGCCCCAGTAATTCTCAGTGGGTACATTTTTATATACTTTCTATACAGTATGTCTAAATCTTATGAAATATTAAAGAATAACGCTAAGAAATTCTTAATTGAAAATTGTTTTTATAGTTCACAGGATTCTTTAGGATAATAATTCTAATTTCAAGATACTCATTATGTACTTGTCCCTACAACTGTGGTACTCATATATCATGTGCTGTTGTGAGAGTTATGTTTTAGTTTCATTTATATATAACAAATTATGAATTTCATTTTGTATATATTATGTAGTACATTTATTGACTTATTATATGTATGTTAAGTACCGAAATGGTTTATAATTGATCAATCCTACAATATGCATGAAACAATAAGTTAAAATCCCAAAGCAATAGCAGAATAATATTTCTGAAGATAGCCTGGCTGGATTCAGGACATTGACGAATCCAAGAGTAACATCAAGACGTTTTTGGTGGAGAATTAAAGTGATTGGCAAATTGGAGTAACAGGCAGCAGGATAAAGATTGAATGAAATTGTGTGACTCCGTACATTCCCTAAAATGCAATCCCATATATCAAATATGACTTGATGATAAGAACGAAGTACAATGCTGATCTGGCTGACATATAATCTAGCTCATAAGCTGGCACTCAAGATTTGAATCACACCATTCCTTCATTAAGGTAATGTCTTAGGTGATTCTTTCATGAAGTGTTTTTGTTTCTATTATGCCATATTATTGTGGTGTCCACAAAAAGTGTTATCTTTCTATTTATTGCTGCTTTCAAAATAATATTTTCATTGGAATGAATTGAAACTTTTAGTTTTTCAGACCCTTCGAGTGGTGGAGAAAATAGGGCAAAAATATTTGAAATTTTGTATAACCAAAAGCCAACTTTGCAGATATGCAAATATGTGTTACATATAAGTAACACTGGGTATGAATTTACTAGAGATACAATTGAGAATAAAAACATTTTTTAATGAAAAACTGAATGTTGAAGGTAAATAAATGCTGACAGTAAACTTCAGAAGTATATCCGAACAACAAATATTGTTGTTAGAATTGTGAACAGTGGATAATAAGTAATATCTATATTTTTAAGAGGTGATTTAGTTGATAAAAGATGAATAAGTTGAAATGAATTGTCAATTGAAGTTTAGTAATTCTTACCGTTTTCAGAAATTTTATCTATAGGCAAACCATCCCTATAATTGACATTTTTCCGTTTTCTCAACTGTCGACTTTCCTCTTCATTGGAAACTTCCTCGTTTTCATCTAAATTAACTTTTATTTTCATTTTCCAACTCTGTGATTTATGGAGAGTAGAGATTTTACAATTTTGATTTGAGTTATCACTAGGTATTTTTGATTTGTTTTTTCTTTTCATACCATCAACTAGCATGGCTTCATCAGATGCAAACTTTGTGCTTTTATTGGGTAATTTTAAATTAGTACAACCATTTTTTTGCGACTTCATGCCTTTCTTCTCTTCAATTTTTATTGTAACATTGCTGGAGTGACCCTCATTTATTTTATTTGATGTATCCATAAGGTTGAGAACTCTCTTGTTTTTTTTTGGCGTCAAAGTGGTTGAATCAGTCTGATTAACTGTTTCAACAAACTTCTTTGAACCAATCACTTCATTTCTACTTGAAATTATGTGAAAATTGCTTTTTTCAGATTTACTAGAACTTACTTTTTTAGGTTTCAATATTGTTTTTGTTAACCTTGATTGAGCAGGATTTTTATCATTATCTATTGTAACAAAAGGTATATTTTCTATTTTCTTGCCTGCTCCAACACCTTTATTTAAGTTTGGTGTCATTTTATTTAATTCTGATATGTTTTTACACAATAAATTGACATTTTCATTATCAAAATTATTATCTGTTCTGTCATTAATTGAATATGAAGTCTTGGCTGTCTTATATCTTCTATTCTTTACAAAAACTTCTGCTGATTCTTTTGTTTCCTTTTCAACTTTTTCAGCTTTCAATAATTTTCGTAATCTTTTAGCTCGTTTATCTAATTTATAACTGATTATCTCATCAATTTCTTCTTCAGTCCTTTTTCTTTTGGACGCCCTTTTTTTATCTGCCCACATGCTTAGCAAGTTCTTTCTGGCCATAAGTTTATCCTTCTTGGGTATATCTTCAGACTTTTCTTCCTGTATTTCTTTTCCAGGAGAATTCATTCCAATGCTTTTATTTCTACTATCCATCAAGAACTGAAAAGCATTGGGCTTTATCAATTTTTTATCATCTTTCAGCGTAAACGATTCAGAGTCACTATTTTGTTGATTTTCTTTAAATGAAATATTTCCAATGAGTTTTCCATTTTCCACATCTTCCTCTTCTGTTTCAGTTTGGATTAGATTTACGCCTTCAGCGCTCTGCTGATTGGGAGAAAGCAGACAACAACTAGTGGAAAAAAGTTCTGTAACAGTTTTAACAGCAGGATCAGACAACTTACGATGTTTATTAGTTTTTCTTCTTTTACTTTTTTTTCTTAGATTTTCTTCAACAACTGGCAAATTATTGCAAGGAGATTGATGACTTACAATTGCCTCTTCTATATTGTTTACAATTGCATTTTTCTTTGGTATTTCCAAAGTTGTCTCCACTTCTATGTTAGCTCTTACTTTTTTAGTAGGACTTGAAAAGTAATCAGTTATTTCTTTCATTTTGTCAAGACATATATTTATGCAGACTTATGTAAATTCTCGAATCATATTTTCGTATTATTTTTGAACTATACAATGTTTAATATTGTTATTTGAGGTTATGTCATGGGCGAAGGCGCCAAATTTTTCAATTAAAGTCGGTAGTCGGTATTGCTATTCCTTCTTCTTCTTCTGCTTATAGTCATCGCTTCCTTAATCAGGCGCATTTGACCAGTGCGCCTCCTATTACATAATATAATAGGTGCTTCGTCGGGGGGTACAGTCTGACTTGCTCGAAACAATACCGTACCCTATATATAACATCACTTGTTGTCTGTTATTAACTTGTCTGAAGTTTTCACGGTCTATTATATTCCTTTTTTTGTGCGAAAAGGTAGGTTGTTGGAAAATGGTACGAAGAACACAAAAAATGGTCTACGGAAGGATGAGAGACAGAATAGCAGAAGGGGATAGTAAGCAACAGTGAGACGTTTTTTGCTTAAAGCAAAATGAACAAGTAACGTGTAAATAATAAATGTAAATAAGGATGATGTGTTATAAAGTAATGAATTATCCATCAGAAATCATCTAGAAATTTTATTAAATAAACATGAAAATTTCATTATAATCATAAAAAAAATATTGTAATTCGTCTCACTGTGTACCACTGTGTCGGGTACAGTGAGACACACTTAATATAATGGTAAAACATTGAATGGTAACTAATGAAGGGATATTTGAAAATGATAATAATTAACGTATATTAATGTTATTGAAATTAACAGAGAAACAGAGATATCGGCTTAACCATTTCGTCAGCATTGCAATTGGTGCGGGAAACAGCATGATAATGTCAGACAAGTTAACCATTGCAACATCTGGAACATCTGGAAAACTAAACCCATTTGTTTTTTCTCGTTTTCGTAGAAAAGCGACTTTATAATCTCCAGTTGAATCTTTATTTGTAGATATTTGAGCTACATAATGCACTCGATTGGAAAACCGAACAACAACATAATCATTTACAGCAGGTTCTCTATCTTATTCCTCAATTTCTGAAAACGATTCCGAGTCATTTGAATCATTCAAAAGCACCTACAAACAAATATTTCAAAGAAGAAACATCAAAAAATTTCAAATAACTTCATATATCTTACCTCAGAATCTGATTCTTCGTTTGACGAATCAGAGCTCTCCTTACTTTTAGCATTTCTTCTTAGTTGCTTGTTGTTTTTTGAAAACAAGTCCCTAGTTACCTTTAATTTTTTTCGTTCAATTTCCTTTTGTTTCTTTAATTCTCTTTGTAACGACAATTCAGCAATAAGCATTTTTTCAGGTGTATCTGTCATAATTGCACTTTTTCCTCGTTTACGAGCTTGAGCTGTTTGTTTTCTTAGTAATGCCTTAGGATACCCTCTGAATGCTTTAGGAGAAATGAAAATATTTTCTTCTTGAGGCATATTTGCAACTGTTTCTGTAGATGTGGTAGGAACATTAGTGGAGATGGTTTCTTCGGATATTGACGCAGGTTCTGGAACATATAAATGTGTAGAAGGACGCAAAACATCTACGTGAAATGAAGGTGATTGAGAACGATCTGTAACGAAGGAAGTTAAAAAATCTGAATCCGTAAAAACGTCTTTGTTAAACGGGTTTTTGAACCATGCAATTATGTTGGATGGAGTTACTGCCTTTGGTAGTGCTTTACCGAAACATTCAGCTACTTGATAAATTGTTAGGGGAATGCCAGGATGGGCAAGGAGTCAGTTATCGATAGCTTCATTATAGTACGCTTTTAGAGGTCCGTAAATAGACACATCTAATGGTTGGGTCTTATGACTAGTGTGGGAAGGTATAGTGAGAAGTGTTACTCCATTCTCCTTGGCTATATTTTACGCTGTTATGCTTATGTGCGATTCGTGGTTATCGCATATAACCAAGGTTGGATTTTCTTTGCTACTGCTGGTATATTTTATAAAGTGATTTAAACCTTCAGGAAACAACTCTGTTTTCATCCATCCAGATGGACTAGCAAGTCCAAGTGTACCTGCTAGAGCTCCTGTGAGCATGTGTTGTTTAAAATTTTTTCTTGGGAATACAAGCACAGGAGGAATAAATGTACCTACTCTTGAAATAAATACAACAGCAGTTATTAGTTGCCCTCGTTCAGCACTAGTACATTTATTTAATTGTTTAACTCCTTTCTTGGCAACAACTTTTTCAGGTTTCTGCACCGTTGTCAGTCCTGTTTCGTCAAAATTGTATATTCGTGAACCGTCTGATATCTGTGGTAGCCGTTCGTGAATATTGTTAATTATTCACCTCGCTAATTTAATATTCAGAATACTTAATAACCGACTCAATTATACTGTAGATAAACCAGGGAGTCTGTCATGGGCCACGATTAACTACAAAAGGGTTATCGCGAGGATCACCCTTGAACCCATTGCTATTTAATATATACATTGAATCTCTCTTCAATGTAATACCTTAATTTGTAAGCATACGTGAATGATTTAATAGTATTATGTAAAGGGACAAATATTATTGAAGTTAAAGATAAAATGAACAATATATTAAATAATATTAACAAATGGATGGAAGAACATGATCTTCAGTTATCAATTGTAAAATGTGAAACAATAATTTTCAAAAAAGGAAGACGTAGTAGAGATCAAATAAACATTAACCAAGGACAAACTCGAATAAAAACAAAAAATAAGGTGAAATATTTGGGAACAATCATTACACCCAATTCAAAATGGGACAAACACATTGATGAGTACATAAACAATAAAGCAAATGAAGGAATAAACACTATAAAAGTTTTTGCAAAATGTGGTGGGCAGCAGACCCCACAACAATGATGATTGCTTATAACGGCATAGTTAGGGCACATATAGAATATGTTTGCATATTTTTCAAACCATGTAGGAAAAAGAACTAAAGAGGCTAGATCAAATGTATATTCAGGGACTCAGAGTGATTCTAGGGTGTATGAAATCAACTCCAATAAACGCTATATTAGCGGAAGCGGGAGTAATAAATTTAGAATCTACACGACAATGACTACCACACAAATACATAATCAAGACGCATAGATTTTCGACCACCTACAGATTCTAAAAGTGACATAGAAAGAATACAAAATGCGGATAACTCAATAGAGTGCGATTACACTACACTAATATCAAAGACAGAATAAGACCAGCTTTACAAAATGACATTACTTTTAAAATGACTTAGATATCCGGACATCAACAGATCGAAGGTAGTTAATGAAAAAGCGGATACTCTGGTAAAAACTGGTACATCTCTAAATATTCCACTAGATATTAAGGTAGATAAAAATAATTTTATCCCAAATTTGAAACAATTAATTCAAAATTCTTTACACAATGGAAAAATGAGATACAAAATAAAGAGAAAATGTATTTTAGGGTTCAATCCGAATATCCTTCAAAACCATGGTATACGAAAATACCGAATATGGATCGAAGGCATAGTACCGGTATCATCAGGATGAGAACAGGTCACTGTAGTTGTAAATATCATTTATTTAAAATTGGGAGTAGTAACAGCCCAAACTGTGAATGTAGACAACCAGAAACAATTAACCATATATTTTTTGGAGTGTCCCATACACTATCCCTGGACAAGATCTTTATCAAAAAATGATTCAAAATGGAATCTCAGCTCCTTTAAACATGATTGCAGTACTGAAAGACTTAAATTATAGAATTTGCAAAGATTTAGTTAAGTATATGGTTTACAACCAGATACAGGTATGAACGAGAAGGTTAACTTTCCTAATATCTCAAATATTCCTAATAAAATCCGTAAAAATCCCAGTTACCCCTGAATCGACAATCAACCACCTGTGAGCACAAACAATTACAGACTGTTATTAGTAAAAAAGTGTCTATCAGCAACATAAATACGTAGTATGCGTTAAACAAGACACACTACGTCCCTGGACGAAGCTACTATTGCATAACATTATGCAATAGGAGGAGACTGGTCTACTGCGCCGAAGGGAAGCAAATACCATAGAAAACGAGAAGAAGAAGAAGAAGTAGTCAATCATATCAAGAAATAAGAATATTTAAGAGACAAGAGTTTTAGTTATCTACTTAGTTGGTAATTAGCTTTATAGTGTTCATGCGGTTATCGTCACTTCACTTTATTTTTGTAGGATATTTACCGTGTACCTCGAATTGATCTTGAGTACTACATAAATAAGATTTTAAAAAATGCCAACAAAAGCTGTTTGTGTCCTTAACGGAGAAGCGGTTAAAGGGACCGTCTTTTTTCAACAAGTGGTAAGATATTTTGGTTTCAGTGATTATTTTAAAAATATCAAAGGAACTTCCATATATAATATAATGAAGATATATCCTTATAATAATGGGTGCCGTGTGCACTGTTGGATTATGGTGCAAAGGGTGTTATGAAGTTGAATGTGTGACCTTGGTTCATTAAATTTATATTCTACTATACGAATCATGCCTAGTCATTCTGACTACTAGATATCTTATTGTGTAATATTTCTTATTTCTTCTAGCAGAAAATGCTATCAAAGGCTGTTTGTGTCCTTAACGGGGAATCAGTGAAAGGAATGGTATATTTCAATCAATGTATGAGTGGATGCCTATAATCTATTTCATATTCTAAAAATTTGTCTATTGTAAAAATGACTAGCCAGGCAAGGTTGCATCCAAAGTTTTTGGGGGATTAATAGTAAAAGAAATTGAGAATGAGTAAATTGAGATTTTATTACATATCTCAATTACTATTAATCAATTATTATGTTATACAATTATTATGTTACATTTGATAACATTGCTATAGTCTAAACCGTAACAGATATGAAAACGATTAAATGAGGAAAAAAGGTAACTATCGTGGGGAAGAGTACAATGCTCAAAGAAAATTTACAGGAACTTGAGCTTTCCTCGAGCTATACAGAGAAACCTGAGTAAATCCGCTGCTTGGAACACTGTTCCGAAACAAAAAACTGATCACACCTCAAAAATGTTTATGCTTTAAAAAGCTTAGGTATATCAGATTTGGAGAATTATTCTCATGTATGGAGCTCCGCCTCTAAGCATACCCTGAAGCTGCTGGACTCCATCAGGAAAAGAGCCATCCGCCTGATTGGAGACATGAACATCACTTGCAACCTTAATAGTCTGGAACATTGAAGAAAGGTTTGAGATTTGTCTCTGTTTTATAGATGCTTTCACTGGAGGTGTTTAAGTGACTTTGCACATTTGATTCCACCTAGAGCGGTACATATCAGTAATATGTGACAGACTGTGACACTTATCTTTTTGGTTCAACTCAGTACACCTCGAATCTCTCTGTTTAAGAACTGTTTCATTTGGAGAACTGTGTTTATGTGGAATAAACTTCTTAGAACGTTTTCCCAAATGAATTTAATCTCCAGCAATTCAAATCCAACGTGAATCGCTACTTTCACACAGGCTCTGCTTTTGGAGCGCTTTAATGATTTTCCTCTAGTGCTTGTGTTTCGTCCTTGAAAAAAAAAACTAAAAATGTTGTTTCAGGTTTTTACAAATAAAATTGTTATTTCAGAAAAAATAAAAAAGAAAAATGAAAGTTTTATTGTATTATATAGTACTATAACAATGTAACAATAAATCTTTGATGGAATGTTTCATGCCTCTATAGCCATCATCTAATTTTTTTTTTCAAATATGTACCTGTTTCTGTCATTACAAACATTGAAAAAAAAACAATCAAAATCACAATTCAGTGATATATCACACTTGATATTTTTATAGCATTACATTTAAAATGAGTAGCATCATCAGTGACAACAGTCAAATAGAATAACATATTATTTTATAATGAATTTTTGGGGGGAAATGAAACCAATACAGAAAATTAATTTTACATGACAAACTATGCCCGAACTGACCACCTCTTTGTTGAATACACGTAAGTTGTCTTCCATACAATTTCTGTGACAATTTTCTAGCATGATGGGTATAATGACATGCATCTCTTATTTTTAGTGCTGTACTAGATGTCGAAAAAACATTATCCTTTATGTATCCTCAGACAAAAAATGTAAAGAAGTAATTACTGGGAGATGTCATATATGTCAATTGTTGAATACATTTTAAAGAAATCAAAACAATTCACAAAAGAACTAACGACAGGTCTGTAATTAAAAATTGTTTTTACTGATGATACTAGTTTTTTTTTTAATCAAACACTATAAAAATATCATTGAATTGTGATTTTGTCGCTTTATAAATATTTGTTATAAAAGAGACAAGTCCGTATTTGAAAAAAAATTAAAGGTGGCTGTGGAAACTAAACGTTTAACACGTAGAGTGCCACCATGAAAAAAACGTTTAGAACTTCTACTGGCAGCATTTTTTTTATGCTATCAATATTAATATCAATATATGTGTAAAGAAAACGCAAATATTCAATTATTTTTGGAAAAATGCAAAAGAAAAATTGGTGGCTCCCGTTGACCCACCTCAGACTTAACCCACTCGAAATTCCACTGCCACTGCGGTAGGCACGGACGGGTGACATCATCTGATGTAGGCACGTCATACTTGCTCAGTTTAGATTCGCTGTAGTTGTTGACTTACGTATCAACTGAAACTGATACGTCAATAATAATATAGCTTTTATTACCCAACAGTTAAAAACATTTACAGGGTTAACTAATTTCAAAGACTTCACCTCACGATTTAATCTCCACAAACTTTATTTGAAAAATATATCACAACATGTTTCGCTAGCACAGTAGCTTCGTCAAGTGATTTGAATACTTCAAGTTGTTCTTACATTAATATTTATATATTACAGGTAACCATAATTGAGACTACATCTAGAAGAAAATCATATCTTTAACGAAGAGTTTGAAATTTGGCACATAGAAAATAAAGTTTTGAAACTGAATCATTTGGAAACAATGGAAATTAGTAAACCTAAAATTTCAAATATTGTAATGAATGACCAACTAGATTTGAATAGATCATCATTATTGAACTTGTTTTATTAAAAACCGAGAAAGAATTATCAATGATGTAGATGTGAGGTAATACGCTTCAGGTGATCATAATTGACGAGGTACCTTAGGTAGAGGTTTAGGTGATTTTTTGGAGGTAGTCTCAGTTATGGTTACCTGTAGTATATAAATATTAATGTAAGAACAACTTGAAGTATTCAAATCACTTGACAAAGCTACTGTGCTAGTGAAACATGTGATATATTTTTCAAATAAAGTTTGTGGAGATCAAATCATGAGGTGTAGTTTTTGAAATTAATATGGATTTTCATCAAGTAACGGCCGAATCAATAAAAAAAAGGGTTAACTAAGTTTGCCTAAAAAAAGTAATATAGGTCCTTATAATTACAAAGTTACAATTTGAGAAAATGAATAAAAAATTCTAATATAATGAAATAAAATTTAAAAAACTACCACAAAATTAAAAATTCTCCATGAAATACTGAGATGCAGTGTCAACAATATATTCTAAGGAATCAAAATTGATATCACACAAAGTTGAAATTAAATTGAAATTATTGCAAACGCTAAAGATGGGTGACTTGAGATACAAATTGGTTCTGGCCAGTCGGCTGTGAAAAGTTTTTGTACTTCTAGTTCTAAAATGAGGTACACAGAAATTTATAAAAGATAAGATTTCCATAGCATCTACATTGTGGTGTAGTAATTTATACAGAACAATTATTCCAGCAAGTGTTTTGCATAATTTAAGACTTTCAATATTAAATGTTATGGTAAGAGATTCATATGGAATACCTCTATCAGGATAGATACCATAAGATTTGAAGTAAATAAACTTTAGGAAACGACGTTGAACTTTTTCAATTAACGTATTATAGCAATTGTAGAATGGAGACCATAGAACAGAGCCATATTCTGATTTTGACCTTACGTAGGCTACATAAAGAGTAAATAAAGCAGATATGTTCAATTGCGAACTATAAAGCCATAAACTCTAAATGCTTCACTTACTTTCGATCTAATGTGATTGGAAAAAGACAAATTTTGATCAAAATATACATCAAGATCTTTAATTGAGTTAGTTCGTGACAGTGAAATGGTATCTACTCCATGACTGACATTTTTCCACTATAAGACACTACTTTATATTTGGATGCACTGAGATATAGCTTGTTAACTTCACACCAAGTCTGAATATTTTCTAACTGTCGTTGCAATGTATTACAGTCTTCGATAGTTTCAACAGGACCCCTGAGGTACTCCAGATGAAGGATGGTAGTAAAAAGAATCATAGCCGTTATAAGATACAAACTGTTTGCATTGAAGTAAGTAGGATTTAATGAAAAGTACTGCTGAATTATGGAAACTAAATTGGTGGAGATTTTGTAGAAGGATTATGTGATAAAGTCGATCAAATGCTTTAGCAAAATCAGTATATATCACATCAACTTGACCATGATTATCTAAGACATTACTAACATTATGGGTCAATACAATTAAATTTATTTGTTGAGAGTTCGTCCCTGATTAAACATATGAAAGTAGTGTTTATTTCGGTCTGCAACTATTTCGCCCATTTAGTGTGGAAAACACCAATTGTTTTATCTTTTTTTTCTTGTGAGTGATTCGAGGCATGGTCAATAACCCTATGCTGTAAGTGAACAAATCACATATCAAGGCGATCTTATTGTTATTAGTCGCATATCTTAAAATAAATTGCAAATAA
>WOGO01004559.1:0-13174 GCA_015342085.1 Leptinotarsa defecta | reverse complement strand
TTTCTCACAGTTTGCGCATTTGCTTTCGAACACAGATTCAAGCTGAATTTGTGTTTTATTTTGTTTCACCTCCATTTGTCGAATTTTTCAGCGGAGCTTCTCATTTTCCACTAGCAGTTCACTTTTTGTTTCATTTACGATGGTTCCGTTGTTGATACTATTGTTCCAGTTTTTTGAAGACTGAAGTTGGAATTTTTCCACTAGCAAACTTAGTTTGCTGCTGATTTCGCAATATTCTTTTTTGGGTTTATAAGAATCCTTCAAGACTTTTTCTAGGAGTTCAGTTTGAATTGTTATCTGTTTCATTATTTCAGATAGATTACTAGCCTCCTCATCTACTCCTGGTCCACCGTCTTTGCGTTTTCTTTTTGACATTTGTTCACTCGGGAGTGACATGGTTCTCACTCTTGGAGGGGTCCTCTGAATTAGGTTTTTCCTTATAAAAGGATTTTCTGACTCTTTGGAGTTTTTTCTGGTTCCAGTAGTAATAATACTCTTCTCAGCCTCGACTTCTACTGAGAAAGAGTCGCAGTCGCTGGTTAAAGGTTCAGAGGGGCCTGCTTCACCACCCTCTTGCCTATCTATCTATCTATCGATCTAAATACCGCGTCGCGGTTTATTCAAAACAAGCACAGTAAAAATTCTGTAATGAATTATTTCAGTCGAAAACTAGATGATTTTTGCTCGCTTTGTAGAAGATTTAATATTTTCTTTATCATATTTTAAATTGTGAAGAAATATAATTTTATGTAGAAGTTATCTGGATTTTAAATATTGCTGAATACATCTGATTGGTTATACCGATAGCAAATGAGGAATACAGCCTCTCAACTCAATTCCGAGAGAATTAATGGTCTTTTTTCTCCGGAACTCAATTCACTTATCCATCAAAATATGGTCGATTTTCCTTCATATATAAACGACATATTCCCATATTCGCCGTTTTTATTTCAAAGATTATTAATCCTCATAACTGCCAGCGATATATGCTCCAACGGACATAACATTTTATATATGGTGATTGATAAGACGATGAATTGATTCCTCATTTTTCGTATGCACCGCTATTAAATTCGTAATGTATGATTCGAAGTGAAAAATTGTTTTTTTACTTTCAGAAATCGAGATGCATGAAATATATAAGAGTCCATTTTCGTTACTTTCCAATTGTGAGGTTTTGTTAGTTTTGTTTCAATTTTTCCTTCCCCGAATTCAGAACTTCTTATCATTCTCACACTTTTATATTGTACACATTTTTTCAACCAATCGGATGACAGATTTTCAACCAAAAGTTCAATAATGAAAACAGTATTTTCCAAAAATAAACAATACTGAATGATACTTTGCTTTCGAATGGTTTTCCAAGGAACAAAGTACTTTAGTGAAAACTCTCCAGAAAATTATACAGAAGATTATTTAGAATATGAATTGGAAGACAAAGTTCAACCGAAACAGACTACCCCCAAGGATATGTACATAAAAGTGATTCCTTCCATCCCTGCAGTGATAAATTAACAGTCTACAATTCAATGTTACAGAGCTTTCTCGTTACCTTCGTCTGATAACAATCTGGAAATTAAAACAGTTATGCGGATAGTACAGAAGTAGTACGCAGACACAATCCAGAAGTTAGTCAGAAAACGAAGCCTCAAATTTACGTATAGATTAATATACCCCCAGATCAAACAATCAGAAATCAAAAACTTAGAAACTTCAACATATTTTGGTAAAAGAACAACGATTGTTGGATTTTTCAGAAAGAACATTGTGGAGATGGGATTCAGGCTGTATGAAATGTTATCTAATTTCCTTTTTAATGCCAAAGATAAAATGAACAAGATGGAGAAATCTGGAGTTTATCAGCTTAAGTGTCCGGAGTGTTCCCGTATCAGAAAGATACGGAAATTTTGCACTATGCAAGCAAGGGTAGGAAAGTCAATTATTTAAAATCATTGAAAATTCATAAGGCATAAGCATTGGAGATGTCACATACTAAATAACCAAATGTACCTGATCTCCTTGCCGGTTTTCAGATCAGCTCACCCACATTGTTACAAGTAAATAAAATTCAGGTAATAATGTCATTAGGGACTGCCTGTTATTACCTACCGTAGTTATATATGTAGATAAAAATGTAAGTTTATTATACTCGTTCGAAAATGTCTTTGTAGGACGAAATTACAGTAACGTTAATTACGAATAAAAGTGGTATAAAAGCTACACCCATCAATCTGAAAATTATACCTTTCTACATTACGATTCAACGCCATGAATACATTGATGTTACTGTTAATATTTCATTACCTTCATTTTGTGATTTTATATGTCAATGAATATTCCATTCATGACGTTTTATATTTGTTTTTCGTATTCAGTTTAGCATATGTTTGATCGAAAGGAGTGTAAGCTCACTTATAGAGCATATCCTTCACCTTAACAAACTATAATGAAAATAATTTGTAATTTGAATCATAATCTGAATTTGTGAATACATTTATTGTATCATTATATTCGACTTCAATGTACAGTCATCTTCCACAAGGTGGTTTTCAATTTATATCAGTACAGCTGATTAACGGAAAAACATATTCAAAAACAGAATTTAAGACAGATTTTCAAAACACAGCTTTCCAGATAGTGCCCCTTGTTTGATTTTTGACTCGCCTTTGTTCCATGCACACGAGTTTTTCTACCAAGCAGGATCAATATTCATTCATCATCCATTTTCACAGCTTGTTATTTGATTTCAACCGTGAAGTTAACCCGTGTCGAATAAATATCCCCTACAGAGGTGGTTCTCCCGACGTATGAAAATATGATACGGTTATAAATAACTGCCTGACAAAAGTTCGAGCAGCAATATCCGATACTTTCCGAGTCACATACTTCCACGGAGCTGAGCTGGAGCTGGAAGATAAAAGGTCTTTTGACAGCGTATTTATGGCATCTACATGAGAGACCTCAACTGTCAGAACGTCGCTCGAATTAACCCTTTTTACTATATAATAATGATAATAGTAATAGTGGTAAACACACTCGTGAGTGAGTAAGGAAGTGGATACGTATCGATTCTATTTGTATTATGAACATCAATGATGGTGAATAGCAATAAATATAGTTCAAAAAAATTTTATAGCATTTTATAGCTTTTATAGCATATGAAACTAAAAAGTAAAAAACAAAAATAGTTTCAAAAAACTAAAAAACACGCTTTTAAAGAACATCGAACTATAAATTTGAAAATATTTTTTCAAATAAGCTTAAAATAATAACGATTGGAAAATACTAGTATTATTGTGAAAGAAATGACAGACGCTTGATATACAAAAAATATAGCACAAAGCGCCCACGCTTTTTCCACAATAATACTAGTATTTTTTGTTCGTTATTGTTTTAAGCTTATTTAAAAAAATATTGCACTTTTTAGATCGATGTTCTTTGGAAGCGTATTTTCTAGTTTTTCAAAACAATTTTAATTTTTTACTTTCCAATTTCATGTGCTATAAAAGCGTGTTTTTCAGTTATTTTGTACTATATTTATTTTTCACTTTTCAGTCCAATTTATTGTCGAAAATATTTTTTTTAAAGTTCTTGTCACTAGTATTATCAATCTTTAACAGACGGAGCACGAATGTAAAATTTCTCTCAAACAACATAATAAAATTTGAGGTCTTAAATTCTATAGTAATACTGAGATGCTGTAAGTCTCCAACAGATGGCGGATAGTTGTAAAATTTGTTTCAAAGTAGAGAGAAACTTTGCAGTAATAATTTCAAAAAACAATTCAGGCTTGATGTTTAGATGTTCCATTCAAAATATCAATGAACTGAGAATATTTTCTCAGTGAATAATTTTATTTTTGAAATCAATCTTTTAATTTGATATGTATGTCAAGTACTTTGACTCTTATTTTTGGATTTTTTTAAATATTCAAGTTACCAAATTTTTTAGGTGTACAATTTACGATAAAGTTTTCATTGTTGAAATCCATATTCTGGTTTGCTTTCAAATAATCGAATTACATTTCAAAATGTGTCTTTCGTTTCGTTCAAAACTTTTTTCTGTACTAAATCACGGGTAATTGAAAATATTTGAATATCTGAATATTCCATCTGTTGTATAACATTTCGCTAACACTTATAATTCTCAAAATATGTTTTTTATTTTGATTTCCTTCTGAACAACCGATCAAAGAGACTACGTACATCGCCATCTGCCCGCGAATAGATCAAGAAATATCAAGGAGGTTACGTACAGCGCCATCTGCCCGTGAATAGATCAAGCAATAATTGATACTTACGTACAGCGTCATCTGCCCGCAAATAGATCAAAAAATATCAAGCAGGTCCCGTACAGCGCCATCTGCTGGCCAATAGATCAAGCAATATGACCGATAATTCTGTCAATACAGATCCCTAGCTTGAGAGTTACAAGCAAACAATCATACATACAAACACACATATATTCATACATACATACATTCGTATATACATACATACAATTGAAGCTAATATAAAGCCTGTAAAAAGAGTATCAGCATTGCATGAATTACACTTTGATGTGAGGTTTACACTAGACAGTTCACGAACCATAACACTTATTTTGTTATACAATGGCTTTCTCAAGAGTTTCCATATTGAATATATATCTCCTGATCAGTGTTTTATAGCATAGGCTGAAAATTCCTGGGCCTAGGAAATCGGCTTTATTCATCAACGTAATCTCCATTAAGACCCACACAATCATTCCAGAGCCTCTCCAACAGTTGAATACCACTTTTGTATAACGATTTATCTTTTGCCTCAAAATAGGCCTTCATTCGAGCTAAATTTTTTACCGGTTAGCTTTTTTTTTAGATCTGCGAACAGCCAGTAGTCGCTGGGAGCCAAATCTGGCGAAAATGGTATATTTACTCACGCATATACCATTTCATGCAATTTTGCTATGGTTTTCATTGATTTGTGTCACTGTACTCGATGAAGCAGACCCTTTTTTCAAATGGGATCGTTTTTCCGGCCTTTAACCTCTCCAATGATGCTATACAATATTCACTGCTGACGGTATTTCCCTTTTCCAAACAGTCGATGGACATTCCACCACTCACATTCCAAAATACCGAGGCCTTAACCTTTTCAGCAGATTGTTGCGCTTTCGGGCGGTTTATACGAGGTTCACTAGTTGTACTCCACTCAGATGACGATTGTTTGATTACGGAGTGGAGCGACGTATGTTTCATCCATTTTCACATATCGAAGCAAAAATTCCGGTTTGTTATGTTTGCACGTGACCAAACACTGCTCAGAATCATCAGGACGTTCTTGTTTTTGGTCAATAAGGAGCTCGCGAGGCACCCACTTGGAACAGAACTTTGTCATAGTCGAAAGCTCATGGAATATAAAGCCAACATGTTCTTTTGAATTCTTCATAATGTCAGCAAACTCACATAACTTCACATCATTCAACACGATTATGTAGATTTTTTATGTTTTCTGATGTTACTGCCTCATTTGGACGTCCACTGCGTTCTGCATCGTTGATGTCTCTACGACCATGTTTTTTAAGTCAGCAAACCAACGTTCAATTATTGTTTCTGATGAAACGGAATCCTTATAACACTTTTCAAGCCTTCGCTTTGCATGAATGTTATTTTTTCTCATCAGAAAGCAGTATCTTCATACTAAAACACCAAACTGTTTTTGATCTATTGTGTTCAAAATATCAAGATTGGTATCACTTTTAGCACAATAACTCACTCACTTATTGGTAGAATATCATAAAATGTCAATAGCTTCTTTTTGAAGGTTAAGTTAGGTTAGATCTAAGGTGAGTGAGTCTATCCGACCCTTCTCCATAACCCACAAGGGTTTATTGTGGCTCATACCTATTCACACCAAATGAACCTAGATTCCTGAAGAAGCCAGGCCAGTATGGCCAGGAATCCAGACCACAGAAAATTTGTAAAGTCTTTCTATCGACCAGAGTCATTTTTGGCAATTTGCTACCAATTTAGATGTTGCCCGGTAGGAAACAAGACCTTTCAACGCCGCATGTCTGTCCGAGAATATTTTTATTGACACGTGTATACAGTTGTATTCTTCAAATCTCTCCACACACAATTCAATAGCGTAAATTTCCGCTTGAAATACAGTCACATAAGTTCCTAGGCAGGTAGATAATATCTCTGTCTTGAGTTTGCGACTAAAAACACCTGCACCAGAACCGGAAGGTGTTTTTGATCCGTCTGTAAACCGGACGACCGGTACAAAGTCGGCAAAATCGGTGTGTGTGCAACTAGCGTAAGGGGCTTGGAATATGGGTTATGTCGGACCGATAATAAGAATCGAATGTACTTGTATAGAGTGGACCAAATTGGACAATTTCAAAATAAAACTTTTGTTTTCAAACTAGATAGATGAAAACTAATGACTGTGACTGAGGGTCAAATTTTATGACAAACTCAACTGTGAAAACCCATATAGATATTTATGTATGTGCGTTTTGGAAAAGTTGTAGTAACGTTTTATGTGGAAATATTTCCAAAACACTTGCTTACATAGAATTCAATGGTGTAAGAAACTTATTTTTTCAAATGAGTTATCAATAGTTATTGATGGAAAACGACGTTTTCCTGTATATCCCTGCATGTTTCAATAGAGTTCGAAATTACCTTCCCAAAATGTAGCACACTCGATGTTTTGAGAGAGTCATCTTTGAAATACAGGGCTTTTAGATTTTTTTCATGTAGACTTTGAAACGCACACTTTGATTGAGTAGGCTTTGGACAACGCGGCGATAAAACAGGAAGAAATTGTTCAATAGTAGCTGTCAAATGTTGAGAAAGCTTTTCACTGCAGTAATTGAAACACATAGTTTCAATTTAACTATATTTACTACTAATAATAATATTTCTTCAGAGAAGAAATGTTCGAAATGTCTACCAGCTTCTCCTACACACAAGCGACTCCTTTTCTGAACGTTTTTTGCCGAGATAAATAGTTCAATAGGAGTGAGAGAATCAAAATTTTGCATCACTGCTGCTTCCAATTCGTATTTCGAATTAATTGGCTATTCAAAAATATGATCTTTCAACCTTCCACAGAGGTAAACGTCCATAGCCTAAAAGCTCTGTATTTCAAAGATGACGCTAGCAAAACATCAAGTGTGCTACTTCTGTGGAGGTAAATTTAAGCTCCATTGGAATATGCAAAAATATACAGGATATCTCATTGAAAAAATAGTTTTTCATCGATGACTATTGATATATCACAGAAGAAAATGAGTTGAATTCTACGTATGGAATTGCCATGGAAATGTTTTCATAGAAACAAGAAATTTTTGACAGGAAAACTTTTCTGAAATGTAAATTTTTGAAAAACATGCTGTAACTCAGAAACTATGATAGATATCGGTATACGGTTTCTACCATTGAGTTCGCCATAAAATTTGACGCAGCCATCAGTTTTCATCTATTTAGTTTGAAAACTGGAGTTTTCCTTCAAAAGTGTCCACTTTGGTCCACTCTGTACAACTTGAAGGATCACTTACAAAAGAAGGAAAAACATCAAATCCAAGACCACGGCTAATCGACGTTCATCATCATTCATGTATTCATTCGTCTATAACCACAAAATTCTGTTGTGAATTATTCTGGTAGTTTCAACTTTGAAATCGGTCTACACTCGGACCACATCCGCTGTCAGAACAAGTGACATACAAATAAACTTACCGAGCATGCCGACAGGAAATTGATAAGGCGCCTGAAGAGGGTTCTCGATGACGCTTTGCGTCACAACCCAAACATAGTTCTCTCCTGTCAGGTGTAGATCTCTGGCAGCGGTAAGGATGTCGATGGCTTCCTCTCTGGTGCAATACAAAACCATCACCCGCGCTTCTGAGTCGACGAGGGCCGCAAGGTCTCCTTTATTAGCTACGAGAACGGCATTTAATATCGTGAACTTGAATCGGTCCTGAAACAAAGGAAACCATTTTCGAGTTGGATATTTTCTTGCATTTTTTTAAATTCGCTTTCATAGTAAGACAAAAAAAAACAAATTGATGGAAAAGGAGATATTTCTGGTCGAAGTTATTATATTATAAAAATGTGGAAAAGTTCCAGAGTGACAAGAAAATAAAGTAACTACAATAAAGAGTCTCCATGAAAAGCTTCTGAGCACATACAGAAGTTTCTCTCAGATACAAACTGGAAGAAAAAAAATTATTCTAAGCTACCATTTTCACATGAACGTTGAATTACACGACAAGGAAAGTTCAATTTGAATATACAGTGTGAACAATCTAAAGGCAGCACTAGTGCTAACTTCATTATTATTGAAGACACGAGGTCATTCAAATCACAAAACTAGTAGTTAGTTTTTTCCACTGATTGACGTGGTACTAACAGGAAAACAATTGAACATCGCGTATTGGATTCATTATAGATAATTTGTTTTTTATGAGATACCCTGTATATTTTCACCTCATCCGATTGGCACCTCTTTAGCCTAAAATTATTTTTCACTTTTCTCCTTCTGAAAACGATTAATCTACGATCTACGGGTCTATTCGATGGTAGTCGGTTGGCGAAAGGTCTGGGAAGTATATTGGGTGAGGTAGAACTTCGAACTTCAGGCCTCCCTTCTGACCAGTTCCGGCTGCTGCTGACGCAATTTTCGGTACATTTCGTCTATTTTACTACAATGGGACTCTACTGACCCGATTGCAGAAATTCATAGTGAATCATAGCCTCATACACTGAGCATGTTTTTTTGTTAGGTTTTTGCTTTCGCCTAGGTGGCTCATCGATGTCCAACCGTAAAGATTATAGGAGACGTCCAGGAAACAAACACGTGATATATTTCATCAGTTCGGACTTCCATTGTCTAATATAATATAAATTGATTGGAAATCCCTGAAAAAAAATTAAGAAGATCAATCAAAAATAACAATTTTATTAAAAAAAACTGAAATTAATAACATACAAGCAACAACCAAAAAATAAAAATTGAAATAATAATGAAAGTTGAGAATTAAAAAGTATTATTAACAAAAAATGAAAAAAAAAATTAAAAGATTCCAAACCAAGTTATGTCATGACGTTTCGATTGTTAGTATCCATAATCGTCTTCGGGTGATAACTGGGCTTATACCTCCGAGATCCGACTATTTATAGGTCATTCGAGTGCTTTCACCTATCCCTTTTTCCCTCTCTCCGCTTCATTGGTTTTAGCGGGAGATGATCGTTTGGCGGGAGTTGGCCGTTTTTCGCTTGATTAGAAGTTTCCATATGTTACGTATCTTTACGCTAGCTTGAATAAATGCGTTGTTCGACAAAATATACGCGGCTTCTTTGTGTGTGTTTCTTGTACTCAGCAATGCGAACTTTCAATGGCCTCTTAGTTTCATCGATGTATGATTCTCCGCACTCACAGGGTATCCGGTAAATCCATTCTTGAAGTCGCAGTTCGCGTTTGGTGGCCTGGTTTTCGTGAGACTGCTACGGATAGTGTTCCCAGATCTGAAGCAGGTCCTGATGTTATACTTGGACCCAACCCTTCATACCCTTTTCGATAATCCTCTGATGTAGGGAGGTACAAGTACTGGTTGTGGAGGCTTCTCTTCCTTGTGAAGCTCTTGCTGTCTTCTAGCTAAAGCCTGTTCTACCATCACTCTGAAGAAATCATTCCGTTCAAGGTCGTTTTTGAAGATGCCTAGTTCCCTTTCGAGACCTTCCTTTGTATTACAGAACCCGAAGGCACGGTGTAGTAGAGTGTTGGTGATTTCCCTCTTAGTCAATTGATGGTGGTTGGATTTCTGATTCAGATCCTGTCCTGTGTGAGTAGGTTTTCGATATACAGATGTTTTCCATTCAGTGTCGATCCTCTTCACCAATACGTCTAAGAAACGCAATTCGTTGTGGATTTTCTTTCCCATTGGCACCTTCATGATATGGAACCATGGAAACGCAGAACTAGACACTGAAGCACATCAACAACGTAAGTCCTTCCATCACTTTCACAAAGGAGAAGGAAGTCCACAACGAATTGCCATTCTTAGACGTATTGGTGAAGGGGACCGACACTAAGTGGGAAACATCTGTATACCGAAAACTCACTCACACGGGACAGTATCTGAACCACGAATCCTACCACCATCAATCGACTAAAAGAGAAATCATCAAAACTCTATTAGACCGTGCTTTCGGACTTTGTAATACGAAGGAATGTCTCGAAAAGGAACTAGACATGATCAAAAATGATCTTCAACGAAATGGCTACTTGAAAGCGATGGTGGAACAGACTTTGGCTAAAAGACAGCAGGAGCCCCGAAAGGAAGAGAAGCCGCCACAACCAGTGCTTGCACTTTCCTACATCAGAGGATTATCGAAAAAGATACGAAGAATTGGATCCAAGCACAATATCAGAATCTGCTTCAGCACAGCGAGGGGTAACTAGAAAATCAGGAATGGCAGAGCATGTTTGGACCTATCAACATAACACCCTATGGTCCCAAGCTGAGATCATACACAAAGAGGAACATTGGTTTGGGATAAAATTCAAAGAAGCTGCATACATGTTATCCAACAATGTATTCAGACAAGCTGTTGTAGAGATACACAACATATGAAAACCCATAATCAAGCGAAAAATGGCCAACTGCCGCCAAATGGTCATCTCCCACTAAACCAGTGAAGCCGAAAAAGGAAAGCAGAGATAAGTGAAAGTACTCAAATAATAAATAAATAGTGAGCTCACGGAGGAATCAGTCCAGTCGTCACCCGAAGATGATTGTGTATACTAATTTTATTTTTATATTTTTGTTCAATTTGTTCCTTTTTTACTTGCATTTCATTTCACTTCAGGTTTTTTTTTGCTTAATATAATTGTTTTTTCAGCTATTCATTTTTATTCTTGTTCTTCAATTTTTTAATTCTTCTTTTTTAGTTCTTTCAGGGACTTCAAATCATGTTACATAATATAAGACAAAGGAAGTCCGAACTAATGAAATTCATCACGAAACATTGTCAATCACCTTCAAACAAACATATATTTTATTTTTATAAAATACAATAAACTATAACACTAAAAAAATAAAATGAAACTGAGAGAATCTTTAAAGGTGGAACACTAATATTTTGGAAAACTTATTCATTATCAATTTCAATACAAATAAAAAAACAGATGGAAAAAGTGATGGTAATCGACTTTATTCATGTGAAGTTGACAAATGGAAAATAAAAATGTGGTATTAACTTTCTGAACAAAAGAGTGGAGTTCAACTTATACAAAGAATAAATTATAATAACATATATTTGTGAAGATATAGAAATGACCGAATTGATTAAACGAGATTGGATGGTGTAAAAGTTGAAACTTGTTGTAGAGACCAATTACCCTAACATCAAACTGATATTATTTGCACTGGACGGGCGTTTCGCTAATAGCGATGTTGCCAAACCCTTCTCTGCTCTAATATTGGTTCAGTTTTTATTAGATGGCAGCACTTGACGGGTAAACATTCATTGAATACGGAAAACACGTTTTATAGATTAGTCAAACATTATTTCTATTTTATTTTGTGAAGAAGTTGACTATATTTAATCGTACAATGTCGCTATCTTAAAAATTTTCAAATTCGTCAAAGGAATGAAAAGTTAAAGTTATATTTGGAAAAATAAATGGAAAACAATGAGTTAGCGACATTCTTCATACATTATCGATAACTATCCCCTATACATATTTTTTATGTTATATCTTATTTCTTCACAAAAAGTGTTTTCGCGATATTGCATATGGCGCTGCCACTCCATAGGGCTCATAAGGACCATTTTTGTAGAGAATTTGGGGATCTACAACTTTGGTTCGAGGTATTTTTATGATAAAACTTACGGTTTTCGAGAAAAACTTAAAAAAACATGAAATTTTGACCTTTGACCCCGAATAACTTTTGAAGTGCTCATGGGACAGATTGGGACTTTCAAATTTTTATTTATTATGGTAAAATAAAGATCTTCACCAAAATTTAGCACTGTCGCAATTTTCGTTATTTCATTACTGTTTTCAGGTCTAAATTGACTGGACTATAAAGTCATATGTGCAAAAAGGAAATTGGTCCAGTGTATATACAAGAAATGATGCTGAAGAAAAATTCAGTAACTTTGAAATCTCATTTATGTTTTATTATAACATTAGCTTTCCACTCACTAAAGCAAGATTTGAATCAAAGAGCGCATCAAAATGGATTAGCCCTGAGGTTACAGCCTCAAAAGATATTTTAATGCTTGCATATGATATACAAAGGCAAAATCCATCTGAACAACATAAAAACATCTATAAAACTTGTAAACGACAATAACAGGAGTCACTATTGGAGGGTAAAAAAGCACATTACCACAGTATATTAAGTAAAACAGATAATTACAGCAAAACTGTGTGGCAAATCATTAACTCCGAAACAGGTCGAAAAAACAAAATCTTAAATGAACCAGAAAATCTAACAGCTAACCAGATGAATGACTTCTTCATCAATAACATAAACACAACTCAACTGCACTACCCCAAATCTGATGTTGACCCTATTGCTTTTATGGATAAAAAAATGAACACAAATAAGTGAATGTTCTTTAGGCCTGTAACGACAGATGAGGTGAGAATAATCATAACCAAGTTGAAAATAAAAAAACGGAAGATATAAACGGTGTGAACGTTTTAGTCATAAAAAATGCCATTGAATGTATAACTCAACCCTTAACAGATATTATCAATACCTGTCTAAGTGAAGGCTACTTCCCTCAACAATTAAAAATTGGTAGAATCATGCCAATTCATAAAAAAAGTTTTACATCTGAACCAAAAAATTTTCGACAGATAGCAATACTGCCAACTTTTTCAAAGATTTTCGAACACATAATTTACGAACAACTAGTAAAATACTTAGATATAAATAATCTTCTGAGTCTTCATCAATTTGGATTTCGGAAAGGAAAATAGACGTCTGATGCAATACACTTTCTCACAAATAGCATAAGAGACGCCTTTGATAACCAAGAAAAATATGTGAGCGTTTTTACAGATCTTACTTCAGCATTCGACTCGGTAAATCACTTGATTTTATTGGCCAAATTAGATTTCTACGGAGTGAGGGTGTCTGCCTGGATATGATGAAGTCATACCTTAAC